>JAPDOI010001779.1:0-142259 GCA_029168955.1 Aplectana chamaeleonis | reverse complement strand
CAACGTGTTCAGTGATTTGATCCTCCAAGTGATACTATCACTTGATATGATAAGCAGTAAGAAGTAAAGCAGTTAATGTGAAACAGTAAGTAACAAACTTGTTAGTCACTTCCCCTGTCCCTCCCCATCGAAAAGTACAGCCTACGACGTGTTTTAGCGAGTTGATCTACCAACTGATAATATCACATGATATGATAAGCAGTAAGAAGTGAAGTTGTTGTTGTGAAACAGTAAGTAACAAACTTATTAGTCACTTCCCCTGTCCCTTCCCATCGAAAAGTTCAGCCTACGACGTGTTTTAGCGAGTTGATCTACCAACTGATAATATCACATGATATGATAAGCAGTAAGAAGTAAAGTAGTTAATGTGAAACAGCAAGTAACAAACTTGCTAGTCACTTCCCTGTCCTTCCTACGAAAAGTACAGCCTACGACGTGTTTCAGTGAGTTGATCTACCAACTGATAATATCACATGATATGATAAGCAGTAAGAAGTAAAGTAGTTAATGTGAAACAGTAGGTAACAAACTTGTTAGTCACTTCCCTGTCCCTCCCCATCGAAAAGTACAGCCTACGACGTGTTTGGCGAGTTGATCTGCAAACTGATAATATCCTCGTGATATGATAAGTAGTAAGAAAGTAAAGTAGTTAATGTGAAACGGTATAAGTAACAAAACTTGCTAGTCACTTCCTTGTCCCTTCCCTACGAAAAGTACAGCTTACAACGTGTTTTCAGTGACTTGATCCACCAACTGATAATATCACTTGATATGATAAACGGTAAGAAGTAAAGTAGTTAATGTGAAACAGTAAGTAACAAACTTGTTGAGTCAGCTTCCCTGTCCCTTCCCATCGAAAAGTACAGCCTACGACGTGTTTGGCAGGTTGATCTACCGACTGATAATATCACTCGATATGAATCAGCAATAAGAAGTAAAGTAGTTAATTGTGAAACAGTAAGTAGCCGACTTGCTGAAAGTCACTTCCCTTTCCCTTCCCTACGAAAAAGTACAACCTACAACGTGTTTCGATGATTTGATCCACCAACTGATAATATCGCCCGATACATTGATAAGCAGTAAGAAGTAAAGTAGTTAATGTGAAACGGTAATGTAACAAACTTATTGGTCACTTCCCCTGTCCCTTCCCCATACGAAAAGAAAGTACAGCCACCGACGTGTTTTGGCGAGTTGATCCTACCGACTGATCAATATCACTCGATATGATAAACATTAAGAAGTAAAGTAGTTAATGTGAAACAGTAAGTAACAAACTCCTTTGAGAGCATCACTTCCACTTTCCCGCTTCCCTACGAAAAAAGTACAACTTACAACGTGTTTCAGTGATTTGATCCACCAACTGATAATGTGCGCCGATGTGATAAGCAGTAAGAAGTAAAGTAGTTAATGTGAAACAGTAAGTAACAAACTTGTTAGTCACTTCCCCTGTCCCTCCCATCGAAAAGTACAGCCTACACGACGTGTTTTGGCGAGTTGATCTGCCAACTGATAATATCACATGATATGATAAGCAGTAAGTGTAAGTTGTTGTTGTGAAACGGTAAGTAACAAACTTAATTTGAGTCCACTTCCCCTGTCCACTCCCATCGAAAAAAGCTGGCTTCAGTACGTGTTTTTGGCGAGTTGATCCTGTGACCCAACTGATAATATCGCATGATATGATAAATACAGTAAGAAGTAAAGTAGTTAATTTTATGAAGCAATAAGTAACAAACTTGCGAATCATTTTACATACCCTTCCCTACGAAAGGTACGGCTTACAACGTGTTTCGGTGATTTGATCCGCCAACTGATAATATCACTTGATATGATAAACGCAGTAAGAAATAAAGTAGTTAATGTGAAACGGTAAGTAACAAACTTGTTAGTCACTTCCTGTCCACTCCCCATCGAAAAGTACAGCCTACGACGTGTTTTAGCGAATTGATCTACCAACTGGTAATATCACATGATATGATAAGCGGTAAGAAGTAAAGTAGTTAATGTGAAACGGTAAGTAACAAACTTGCTAGTCACTTCACGCTTTCCCTTCCTATCGAAAAGAGTGCAACCTACAACGTGTTTCAGTGATTTGATCCGCAACTGATAATATCACTTGATGTGATAAGCTGTATGAAGTAAAGTAGTTAATGTGAAACGGTAAGTAACAAACTTGTTAGTCGCTTCCCTGTCCCTCCCATACGAAAAGTACAGCCTACGACGTGTTTTTGACGAGTTGATCTACCAACTAGTTATATCACATGATATGAGAAGCAGTAAGAAGTAAAGTTGTTGTTGTGAAACAGTAAGTAACAAAACTTGTTAGTCACTTTCTGTCCCTTCCCATCAGAAAAGTACAGCCTACGACGTGTTTTTAGCGAGTTGATCTGCCAACTGATAATATCACGCTGATGTGATGCGCTGATAAGAAGTGAAGTTGTTGTTGTGAAACAGTATTAGTAACAAACTTGTTAGTCACTTTCCTATGTCCCTTCACATCGAAAAGTGCAGCCTACGACGTGTTTTAGCGAGTTGATCTGCACCAACTGATAATATGCTCCGCGATATGAGAAGCAGTAAGAAGTAAAGTAGTTAATGTGGAACGGTAAGTAACAAAGCTTGCTATAGTCACTTCCTTTTTCCTTCCCTACGAAAAAATTTTAGCTTACAACGTGTTTCAGTAGTTTAGATCCACCAACTGATAATATCGCTTGATATGATAAGCAGTAAGAAGTAAAGTAGTTAATGTGAAACGGTAAGTAACAAACTTGTTGATCACACTTCCCCTGTCCCTCCCCATCGAAAATTTTGGCCTACGACGTGTTTTTGCGAGTTGATCTACCAACTGATAATATCAGCATGATATGATAAACGGTAAGAAGTGAAGTTGTTGTTGTGAAACATTCGTAACAAACTTGTTAGATCACTTTCCCTGTCCGCTTCCCATCGAAAAGTATTTTCGACGTGTTTTTAGCAGGTTGATCTACCAACTGATAATATCACATGATATGATAAGCAATAAGAAGTAAAGTAGTTATTCTTTGAGCAGTAAAGTAACAAACTTGCTAGTCACTTCCCTTTCCCTTCCCTACCCAAAAGTGCAGCTTTACAGCGTGTTTCCAGTGGTTGGATCCACCAACCGATACTATCTGCCTTGATATGATAAACGATAGTAAGAAGTGGTTGTTGTTTGTGAAACAGTAAGTAACAAACTAGCGCAGTCGCGCTCACCATCCATTCCCATCAGAAAATTTGCTGACCTACGATGTTGTTGTGGCGAGTTGATCTTTTCCAGCACCTTTTCGATCACGCCATCATGGTGTGAAGAAGCGATAGAAAGTGATTATTCTATGTAGGATGAGTGCGTAACAAACTTTGTCACTGGTCTTTGCTCTTCCAGCCTAGAAAGTGGCATACAACGTGTTTCAGTGATTTGATCCACTGTTTGACTGATATCGCTTGATGTGATAAACATTAAAAAGTAAAGCGATAATGTGAAGCAATGAAGTGTGGTTTGTTGATCATTACCTGTATCATCAATCGCAAACCAGCCTACGGCGTGTTTTAGCGAGCCGTTCCCTGCCATTTAAATAATATATCGCGGTGCTGTTCAGCACATTCATGTGAAGCTGGCGCTGACCAATGCTGAAGCAGTAATGGCCAACGACGTTGATGCTCACTTGCATAGTATTTGCGATCGAAAAGGCCCGACCTACGATGTGTTGGCGATTTGATCTGGCAACTGATAATATCACTTGACTGCGATGCGATGGCTAAAAGGTGATGTAGTTGATGTTAAGCTGACAGAGTAAGTTGTCATATCTGTGCGCATACCAACTTAGCTTACCTGCCGCAACTGATCTTTGCGACCACTTGTTTTAACATTTTTGATGGAACGAGGAACGGGTGGATGAGCTGAGGACGCGAGGGACGCGTTACAAGAAAAAGCATGAATTTTCGCTGGCTTTCGCCGATCTAACTTTGTTAATTTTCAATCGATTTGGCTCAAATTTTTGTCAGCGGGTGTCTTCGGGCACAATCTCACTGCTATATCCAGAAGGAAATCTCTAGAAAATTTGTTTTACAGGTTTTATTAACTACTTTACCAAAATCTAAGTGATCACAAGTGCCAGGCAAAACCAAACCTCTCCAGCCGCTTCGCGGCTGGAGCGATAACAACGACAATGATACTGTTGCGGGTGGTTCTATTAACACCACTTATCGTTAGTATTGATGATCAATACATTTTTTTACCCTTCGTGGGTTGGGGAGTTGTAGCGCTCTTGTGCGACTTGGTAAGGTACCACCCAGTGGGAGTGCGCCGGACGCCGCAAATAGTATGCGGGACCGCAGTGGGAGTGCGCACGACGCCGCAAAATGTAAGCGGGCCGCAGTGGGAGTGCGCAGGAAGCCATTGAAAGTTTGTGGGACCCAAGTGGAAGTGCGGGGGCGCCGTAGACACTGTGCGGGACCTCAGTGAGAGCGCACAGCACGCCGTAGGCAAAGTGCGGGACCCAAATGGGAATGCGTGAGACGTCACAAAAAGTGGGCTGGCCCCAAGAGGGAGTGCGTTAGACGTCGTAAAAAATGTGCGGGACCGCAGCTTGAGTGCGCAGGAAGCCGTTGAAAGTTTGTGGGTTTAAGTGGAGATGCGGCGGGCCATGTAGACTTGGTGTGCGGGACCCCGGAGGTGGAGGTGATCAGATGCCATAAAAAGTGCGGGACTCAAGAGGGAGTGCGTCGGACGTCATAAAAAATGCGCGGGACTCAGATCGGAATGAGTCAGACGCCACAAAAAATGTGCGGGACCCCAGAAGGAGTGTGCAGAACGTCATGGAATGTGCGGAGGCCGAGCAATCACAGCGGCTCTTACACAATAGATTTCCATTTGGTTTCCTTGTCTTTTCGCTTTCTGTGACTACTCAGGCAGGAGTTTCGGATCACCCGGAAAGTTTTTGTCTGCCCGAATACAGCCAGTGCGATTTCTCCGACGGTATTCTAGCCTAAGTCCGTTTTCTATCATCCAGGGACCACTGAAGGTGTGTGTATCACATACACAGCCGTTATAAAAGGTGGATCATCTCACTCGAGTCCTCATTCGGAATTCTTATGACGGCCCTGTAAGATGACTTGGGGTCACTCTTCGGAAACCAGCATATTTTTTGACATACTGGAGACAGGGGGATCCCGGCAGGCAGAGAGATCGAGCTTGGTTTTTCTTGCGATCTGCTGGGAGGGTGGTTCATCACCGCAGACCTCGGCAAAGGTTGAGCCCCTGTAGCGGACCGAGGCGGAGCTTTCCTTGCCGTGGACGGCAACACTCACGCACCTCTCGAGAAGAGGCGGAGTTAAAGAAAAATTAGCTGTTGGGAAAATTTCGAAAATAGCCCGGACAGCGACCTCAGTGCCAAATGGGACCGAAGATCGTTCCGAGCGGGGCTATGGTCACCCAGAGAGCGGCTGCTTTGGTGTAAGTAGAAGACTACTTTCCGCTTGGAGCGGAGAGACAGCGTCGCTCCAGTCGCACTCCGGTCCCGCTCCGGGCGATTGTTTGCCCGAGTATGCACATGCAAATCGAGAACTAATCTCTAGCAAA
The DNA here is from genome assembly GCA_029168955.1 of Aplectana chamaeleonis. NCBI lineage: Eukaryota > Metazoa > Nematoda > Chromadorea > Rhabditida > Cosmocercidae > Aplectana > Aplectana chamaeleonis. Next base: position 136,663 of record JAPDOI010001779.1, on the reverse strand, counting down.
AAAACGATTATAAAACTAACTATTTCAATAGGTATTTCTAAATGAGTAGTAATATCAGCAATAGTGTATGAAGTTGAGTTGTAGGAGTAGAAGTAATAGTAGAATAAAGCCAGCAGTCGAGAAATAGCGAGAGAATGAGTAGCAGAGTAGCAATATGCACCAACATAGCTTGATCCTCATTGGATCGATAGTAACTTTTTAACGTGCTCCAATCGCCGCTGCGTATCTACCGCATGCTGGCAAAACAATACAAACGATCTATTTGGTGGAGCTACTGTTTTCGGCAATTGTGTTGTACAGCTTTAAAATAACTTCGTTCGTCCTTTTGAACAGATTTGAAACACTATCCTCAAGTTTATTAAATCATTCGGAAATTTGAAAAAAAAACAAACCTATATTTCCCACCATTGTAACACAATGAATGTTACAAAATTGTGATTATAAATGTTTGTACTCAACATAACACAGTGTTGTAATTTCTTCAATTTCTTCAGTGGGTAGTATTTGGTGTCTTACTGGAAGATTATAACGGTGAGTAAAGAGAGGCGATTAGCCAGCGCGACGTTTCGCCATCGTTAGCACTTCGTCAACGACTCTCGCGGCCCGCCCTGGCTCCTGCCAGCTGGGACAGAACGTCACGGAGCCGCTTAAAGGCACTGTACACTTTAGACATGAATTTCGTGTTTTTTATATGATTGTGTAGTAGACCTCTCGTGTATAACACATGCCAAATGCGAGATCTCAATTCCTTCAAATAAGGGGTGCGCAACTTTAGGATAAAATCAATCAGCGGGACTGTAATTAGTGATGGTTCGCGCGTCGACTCAGATTACCAGAAGGTATAATTATCCTCTCGACTCCGAATCTCTCGCCCGCACGGCGACTAGATCGCCGCAACGCTGCAATGGCGCGTGCCTTCACATCCCTCGTCGAGGACGCTGAGTGAGGCATTGGCATAGTTTTGAAGGGGACGCTCCTGATTGCTCTGCCATAGGCAAAGGTAGAGGCGTGGTAATCTCATTGATCGGTATTGAAGGAAGGTAACAAATATCGAATGGATGTAGATAAAAAATGAGACCAGGAGTTATCTCTAATTATAATAAACAACTGGTGTTTATTTAAATAAATGAATGTGGATACGTGGAGCACGAAAATTGAAATACTCGATGAAATCTATGAAATTTGAATAATAGCATATTCATCGAAATGGTATTCAGATTGGAACAAGTAAAAGATAGTAAATATTATAAACGAATGTGAGTATTTGGAGTACGAAAGTAGAACTAGATTTGGTAAAAAATAAAGCCTTCACTTGAAATAGGTTCAGAAATTATTGCAGGTTTCCAGGGTAGGAAAATATTCACGAATAAGCATTTGCAAAAAAGTGTCAATAAAATAAGTCTCATAAAACTAAATAGCAAAAATAACTTGCTTACTATTAATAACTTGTTTAATAACATTGTGGGTACGAGAACCAGCATGTTGGTATGTGCTAATCGTAGACCGTTTTATCAACGTGAAATGAAGGTGCTAGAATATCCTGAGGATGTCACTTCTGCTTACATAATTGTTTTGTTTTCGAAGGGATCAGGAAACAAGCCATAACTTCAGCATCCGGTTAGGTTTGATCTTCAATTTTTCTGACATTTGCTCAATATATTTCACCAATCCAGCTTTCCTGTTTCTTTCCTTTTTTCCCGTTTTTTAATCACCCACGTTTCTTTTTGCCTCCCCTCACAACCCTAAATAGGCCGTTTTTTTTCGAAGCGTCAGTTTGAGATCAAGGTTCCTAGTTAAACAGACACTCACACCAAAAAGATAGAAAGATTAAGATAGAAGACTTGCTCCTGAGCTGTTTTGTGAATTTCCGGTGAAGCGTGCACACTACATATACCTGTTATCCTAATGAATAATTTTCGGATATCCACTGCACACCCACATACACACTAACAATAACCGAGTTATATCTATATATGATATATTACTAGAGTGACTTAGCCTAGCCCCTAAATAAATAAATACTTTGAGGAAAACGGAATTAGACAATCAATGAAGCAAAGCATCCATAGTACAGGCGATTTCAACAAAAAATGTAGGTGTAAGGACTCAAAATTTTCTCATCGTTCTGCTCATTCATTCAGGTCATGGTCGGGACAGAATTGCAGAAGGGCCGTGTTTGTGCTGGGTTCTGTGTCTGTATAGATTTAGAACAAAGTCCACATGTCGTCTTTCACGTCGACAAAACCGGTTTCAAGTAGCTCATCAGACCAAATCTCTAGAGTGATTACCTCTTCTCTACCCTCACACACACATAAGCGAACAGTTTAGCAATTGGCACTTAGCTACGCTCCGGTTTTTTTATGCTTCGTGCCTTAATTTCCATGAATCACATATTCCATCCTGATCAAGCTGCTTATTTAATAAGTGACGCTCAAAGCATGACAATAACATTCTTGGGGGCACAAGTTGTTCGTAGTACGTAACTTGGGCGATAAGAGCAGACTTAACTTCGCATTTCTATGAATAGGGATAATCATTAGGCTCCTGCGGATCAGCAAAACACATAAAACAGTTAAAACGCTAATAACTATATGTATAGTTTGACTTGCAGCATAGAAAGGATTTTTACTGAGTCGTAATGCGTCCGTGCTGCACTTTGTATCTGACATCTGAAAATACAATATAGCGATAACACATTGGAGGAGATGAACAATGAGCGCGAATGGCAAAGAGTTAGAAGATTGTGAATCAAAAATGAAACCCTGGAAAAGTGTGAATTCTGTGGCTATGTCTCTAACTGCTTTATGGCGAGATGAGGTCGCGAAGCTCATTTTTTTCCTTCTACTGTTCGAATGTTTGTGTGAACTGTGTTCGAGAGAACATCACGAAACCTCACCATGAAATCTTACTTGTGTCAAGTTTCTTTTTGCTCTTTTGCACTTTGGTGCACACATGTACTATAAAAAGGGATACTGTCGCACATTCTGAGTACACGAATCGCACTGGCGTTTTTGGTTCCCTCTAGCTCTGTGCACATAGAGTTCGCGCAATCATTTTAGTCTGAGGAATGGACGGGGCCGCGACGGTAGATCACCCCGCGCGAATCGAAACCCCATCCTTCAGTGAGGCCGCCAACCCAGCACGGCCAGCCGCCTGGTCCATGCGTCAGACTAGAACGAAAACGGAAACCATACATATTCTATAACATAAGCAATCATGGGCCCGGGACTTGGTGCACCCGAAAGGGCTCGCCGCCGTTACCCGCGGACAGGCTGACAGCTGTCACTACAGTATCCCAGCCCCGCCCTCCGCTAAATGCGGCCGCGCCTGCAGACCGCCTCGCCGCGCCCGCGGTGAGAGTTGCGGCAGCCGCGACCGAGCGCCATCGGCCTCCAATATGTGGCTCCCTTGATGTTAAAGAAGCTGAATTTGGGCGTGAAGCTTCACTGGCTTCAGGCTTTTGATCTTGGAAGGTTAAATGAACATCAAAATTTAGGAAATGTTACTTTCAGATTTAAAAATTTTCAAGTTTCGCCAAAGGCACCTGAAATGACAACTCGTTTTGAAATTGATGAAATTGGAAATTCTAAATGTGATCTACAGATTGAAATTTTTAAATTTATCAGAAAATGCACCTAAAATCCCCAGATTTCTACATCAGTGAGGACCACATTAACAAATTAACAATTAATTATGATAATGTATGGTCGCATTGGGTGCTTAATGGTGAGCTCCCCATATCAGGACTTTTTCAGATATGTTCAAGTTCTTCTGCGTTGAAATTACCCGTGATTGTATGCTCGAAATAGCATGGTATATTACGACCTATGCGTCCCAGCTCATGGCGCTGTGTTTGCCCTGGGATCCGCTAGACGCAAACGCAATTGTGTCCACAGGTAACGACCCAAGATCGTGAAACTAGTCTCTGCGGGTAGGAGGAGAACGGATCAGTGTGGTTCAGTCGTCGACTACGACTATGAAAGGCAGTGTTAACGATAAAATTCGTTTTTCTGTTTCCCCGCCTATGTATCTTGAAAACGGGGGCTCTTTTGGAGCTTTTCCTGGGCCCGTATGCATGAACGACTTACCCGCGAGGTAAGGGTAAATGTTACTAAAAATCTCTGCATTTCCTGTTCTCTATGCGTCTGTTTCGCTTCTCCATTGGAAAAGCGGAACGAACGCATAAACTACAGGAATACGAAAGATTCAGCGTAACATTTACCCTTACTGCAATGGTGAGTCGTTCATGCGCAGAACCCTGGCTCGCCTGTGCGTTCTTTCGACGTAAACGTTACAGTGTGCCCCTCCACTACCCATTCCTAGTGGAAACTGAAACACATTTTTTATTGTGAACACTGCCTTTAAGTAAATGTTGTCGAACAAACCATAATATATGAAAAATTCACAATGCAGTACTGGCAAAAAGTAAGTTTTAAAAATTCTGCGACACGAACTCGGGTTTCCCCAAAACGGACCATAATAATTCCCCACCCTTTACATCTGCTGCTCATCATAAGACTTTCGAAAAATAAATGATTTCAAATCTTAAAAAATACACGAACTCAAGCACCAGTACAAATTAAACGAAGATTTTCAGAGAAGCAATTTTTCACTGCGAGGAAATTAATTCAAAAATGGCTTGCGCCGTATCTTCAGTATCTAATGACGACCTGTCACCAATTTCACTAGTTACAGCTTCCTATTTTAAGATAGTTTTTTCATCAGTAGACTATTTTTTTTCAAAACTCATGAAAACGTTTTAGAGAGGTAGGAAGAAATAGCGGATCAAATATCGCTCGTTGTAATTGAAATGACTTGATATGAAAAGAGAAGAAACTATGATGAATGATGAAAGCATTCAATTTTCTTGAGTGCTAGTATTAAGGAATAAAAGCGGGCAAGATTGAGAAGATGCTTGAAACATGCATAATTCAGGCATAAAATAAATATACAATTGTGTTTTAGTATTTAGAAGAACCTACCTGATAAACAGCAGCTTGGCGCACGCTATTTTGAGCTGGTTGATCATATGGCTGGAGGGGAACTATCTGCAGTAAGGTTACAAATTCGGAAAATCGCAAATATACATAGACGGGAAAATGAGATCTCTGTTCCTGGTTCAAGTGGTGTAGCTGCAAGTTGAGGAAGTCACCAAACAAATTCATGGCGCAGTATGACTGATTAGCTTTGGATTTTTCAATATATGATTAAATTGGTTAAGAAGTTCCCTGTGACGTACAGGGCAATCTCAGTTATCCGTAGTACATTTCGCACCCCACATCGTCAGCCGAGGTCGACGAAAGTGCGAAATTATCTTTACGCGAAGATCGTAAGGGTGCTGGAGGCATCTCTTTGTTGAGAGACCTCTTCATATCAAGAGGATGGTATAGTAAAATATTATAACCATTTTATAAAATATTATCAAAACATTATCGAAAATATAATCATCCCTTTACTGAAATCAAACATATCAGCTTCCCACTTTTATGCAAACCTCATTTTTTTTTGCAAAAATCTGGAAATTTTGAGTGCATTCCGTGAAAATTTCAATCTGTAGTTCAAATTTAAAATCTTTGAGTTGAGCACTCCTGAATTGAGACACACAGCTTCCCAGCAGCAACCGATATTCACTTGCACCGAATCTCACTGACGTGCAAATCTGAGAGAATTGAGAGCTTTTTCTGAAAATTCGAAAATTTCAACTCTTGATCATATTTAAATTTTTGGGATTGAGCAATCTCGAATCGAAGTACAGCAGCTTCCCAGTTGTATCCAAATCTCAGTGATGTGAAAATCTGGGAATTTAAAAAGCACTTTACGAAAATTTGAAAATTTCAGTGTGGAGATCACATTTTGAGGTTTTTAAAGTTAGAGATCCCTAATCGAAGCACAGCAGCTTCTCAGTAGAAACCGATCCTCACTACTGTAAAATTCTGGGAATTTTATGTGCATTTTCTGAAAATTTCAGTTTGTAGATCACATTTGGAATTTTTTAGAATGAGCAAAGCCGAGTAAGAGAGAAATTTGGTGGATAATGCAACAAAAGAGTAGATGCAAAACAAATTTTGCAGAAGTTTTACTTGCTGCTTGAAGCGACTTCCATCAAGTGATTAGAGGAAGCTCCAAAACAGCTTATATATCACAAATCAGCCGGAATCAAACCGTCAAACTTTACATTGCTACTCGTAGTATTTGAATGCATATCGAGCAAATAATCCCATTCCATCTGCTTTGTGTGGGGAGTTACAGCCAGTTTCAAGGGGTTTTTGCTAGTTTTTGGTCTACTGGAAAGTCCGCTGCGAAAATCTATCGCTCCAGCCGCGAAGCGGCTGGAGAAGTTTGGTTTTTTATTCGTTATTGTTACTCTACCCATCTACAACAACTTTGACAGGAACGTTTCCCAGGACGTCTCGCCTCCGGAAAAGACGCCCTTATAAGGCTAAAGAGGTTTCTGGTATGGGAAAAAATCTGCTTTTGTGTTGAAATTTTACTCCCAATTCGGTCATATAATCTGAAAACCGTTTTGCGTATCTCCTTTTTGATCGAGGAATTCTCCGTAGAAACATGTAACTATGCACGTTTATGTGTGAAATACTCCGTATACGTTTACTTGGGACAATGGTCCCGCTTGTTAAAGGCACAGTCCAATCTCAGGAGTATTTTTTGATATTATTGTGGGCCCAACGTTTATATTAAAGGCAGTGTTCGCGATAAAATCATTCCTCGAAGTTTCATTGAAAATATGACTGAAGGGGCCTGTCCATGCCAAAAACGAAGAGAAAGCGAAGCGAAACGCGGAATTATTTCAATACTGAGGTTGCGATTATTGCATCAGATTTTCAGCGTGGGGACGAGTTCACGCGAAGTGAAACTGAGTGAATCCGACAGAACTAATCATGAAATCCCTCGAGAGCAACTTTAAAGAAAAAACAGGAATGAAAGGAAAGAGCTTCAAGGATGGTAAATTGTTCAGCCAGTCGTCTGATACGAAGTGGCATTGATTTTCTGATATTGAGCAAAGTGTACGGTGAAGCAATTTGCCATAGCACGTCCATATGCCCGGGAACTCGTCTTGAAAAGAAGGCGGATTAGAAACATACTTGCGGCGGATTGAAGCTCTCCAAACTGGCCACACTTTGCACCTCTTTTTGGCGATTCCTGACCCTCTTCTCTGCTTATTTCGACCCTATCTAACGTCACTTGACGTAGTGTTTCATTCTGAAAAATCAAAAACGAGATTCATCGTAAACACTGCCTTTAACTCTGCCAAGCGCGAAATCTCAGTGCGCTCAAATAAGTGAGAAACTACAGGGTTAAGCTACCGTGACTATTCGTAAACACAACATGATAATAACCGATAACAGACGCTCATAAGATGAAGGGTATAAAAAGGCTAAGAAGCAGTGTGCATTCTTCCTAGGACATTCTAGTAGCCGCTTGAAGTGGCTGAATGCGTCGCACAATGGACAAAAATTTTGCTAGCTAGAAAGAGTTGCTCAAGCTCAAGTAGACACTTTGAGAATTTCAGGGAAGGGTTACGGTAGCCTTTCGTTGCACTGATCGGTAGCACGGGTGTGCGGAAATTTTTCGAAAAAAAATCAGAAAACAGAAAATAGAGTTTGTCAGAAAACAGAAATCAGAAAATACATAGGTCAAAACGGCCAGAAAGCGGAAAACAGAAAACAGAAACAGAAAAATTTTCAGAAAAAAATGGTTGCATTTGAATTTTTTTTAAGAGGAAAGAGCGTGTAATTCTGAATATCTTGGCTATACCTGTAGTAGAATACCTACGAGACTGCACAAATAACTAATAAGACATTGACAGTAGCGATGACACGTCAATGGCAGGTAGATCGTCAATGAAGACATTCCCTCTGACAAGGGACACCTTCGAACATAAAATGAAGTTTTGAAAAACGGTATTTTGAGAGTTGTAGAGGGCGTAATAATAAACAATGGTAAAGATTTTAAATTTATCAAATAGTATAACGGGTAGATCAAAAACCATAAAACAATGGGTTGCGGTAGGTGAAATGCACCATTCAATACACCTAACCTGACGAAATCCGCTAAAAACAGGTAACGGACCCCATGTTTGGTGTACAGCGTCCCAAAGTACCCCCTGGAATGAGTTTGGGCGAAAAAAATTTCGACCTCCTGAACCCCAAAAAAATGGCCTTGAGCTTCTTACCTCATGGGGCTCCTAAGGTCGAGAAAAAATTTAGAACTCAAGCTTCGCTTTCGGAGGTTATCTAAAGTGCTCATAACAAATCAGAGGTCAGTTTACTCGATTTTCGACAGATTTACAGGTAGATTACGGTGGAGTGTACGGTAGTTGGGTGAAAGTCTCAGAAATGGCTCAAGGCTGGCCCGAACAGGGGTTATTCAGGGTGCTGAATACAGATTTGATGTTCACTTGTGAATTTTCAAATTATTAAGGTGAGCAGGCCCTCCTATGTCATGACAACCTGCATAGCTACATTGGCGTTGCCAAGAGCTCAGCAAACGATCTCCTAGATTCGTGTTTCAGCACCCTAGATTACCTTACATACAAGTTTTGAGTAAGATCAAGAAAATTTTCTCCAAACCACCCTAAAAATTCCTTGATGGTGAGGTGCTATGCTTGTTATCCGAAAGGTAATTCCTCGGATAATGGATCGATTCGGATAATGCAATTTCATTTACCGGATATTGGTTCGATTCGAATAATGCGTTTTTCAAATTTTCGGATATTGGATCGATTCGGAAAATGCCATTTTTCCAATGATTCGGATACGGATATCCGTCGGATAATTTCGGATAGAAATTTCGGATATTATCGGAACAAACACTCGGGCAACACACAAACGCACACACATACACATACACACACATACACACGCTACATTTACACATACATACACGCACACACACATACTGTCACCCATGACACGTACACACACACTTACGCACATGCACGTACACGCCACATACACGTACGTACATACACCTATTTTATACACAAAAACACACATCTACAAGGCACATACACGCACATACACATACACATACACATACACACATACACACACATACACATACACGTACACGTACACACATGACACATACGCACATCACTACGTACACACTACATACACATATTTATACACGTACACGTACACACATACACACTACACCGTACATACTCACACATACACATACGCATACACATACTACTAATCTATACACACAATACACGTCTTGTGTACATACACACATATACACACACATACACACATACACACATACACACATACACACATACACACACTCTTTCCTACATTTAACTCAAATAAACCGAGTTTTTATCCGTTTGCTCCGTTTTTATCCGATTTTCCCGATTTTACACAAATTTTATCAGAATTTATCCGGTTTTTATCCCGATTTTTATCCACTTTATCAATTTTACGCAAATTTTATCCGTTTTATCCGGTTTTTATCCGTTTTATCCGTCTTTATCCGATTTTATCCGAGTACCGACCCTTCGGGTAATGGTTTCGATTCAGATAATGCCGATTTTAAATTTCCCGGATATTGGTTCGATTCGAATAACCATTGTTTTCAAATTTTCGGATATCGGATTATCCGAATCTCGGATATCCGGTCGGATATCCGAAATGGAGTGATTCGGATACTAAGTATAGTAGGTACCCTAGCCTTGTCGCGAGGCTTGGAAAAACGACTATAACTTCTATTCATAAAAGCTTCTCTATTTTTCAGAGAAGCTGGGTGAAAAACTTATCTCGGATTCTACGTCCAAAATAGCTGAAAACTACATTCAATCAGAATGGCCAGGCTGAATAGAAGTAGTCATCTTGTAAGATGCGTTTTCAAAAGAAGTGGTTCTGTTCTACTCCCAAATTTTGGAATTGATAACGAAACGCTTTTCTTGAGGTCTTCCGGAGCTATGCGCTAAAGTAATCAGACTAGCTTCAATGGATTTTTGTAGTTTGGGTGAACCCACATTCTGTTTACAACAATTATTTCTGGAAATGATTGATAATTGATCAAAGAACAAGTCCACGAGAAGTTTTTCATTTTGTCCAAGAACTTTTTCCAGCGTCATATGTCAATATACAAGTCCCCTAAAGTGTTTCTCCGGGTTAAGGACGGTTTTTCTGTAACATAGGTGTGGGGAAGGAGTAAGGGTATTCTTGATATTCTAGCAATTGTCGAGCACCAGAATTTTTATAGTTTCTAACATTGATGTGAACCGCTCTCCGTTTAAATCGCGTTCCCTCTGCGATATAAGAAAAAGAGGTATAAAAAACACAGAGACACTGTTAAAACTCAAAACAAGGTAAAGTGGAGCACATAGAAATGTCATTACACTATCAGCCCATAATGCAGTAATGATCCCACAGTATTCGAACCTTCTTTCAATTGCTTCGTAATCCAACGCTTAACCGACCCCAGGCCACCTGGTGTACTGCGTAAGCTCACCCCGACTATCACGTTGCAGTGATCGGTGGTTTGAATACAACGAGCATTGTTCAGGAATCAATGAACAAGTTATAACGCTCGAGAACCTAGGTAGATTTCATCTTCAAACTTTTAGGAGGACGTTTTCCAGATGATTTTAAAGACACTGTATAAGCTCAAATTTGTACTACGTCATCCCAATCTGCGTTCTGGTTTCTTTCCTTTTTATCGTTTTTGATCTACCCGTGAGTTGGAGTGAAATTTTAAAATTTCAAATTGTTTCTTTTTAACTCCCTCTAGCCTCAAAAGACCGTTTTTCGAAACTCCATTTTATGTTTCAAGAAGTGGTCCTTGTAAGTGACATTCTCCTTCATCACATCTATCTAGACCCTTCTTCTTACGTCCAGGCGGCCGTTCACAAGACCTGTAAGCAGCCGTAGGGCGTCTTGAACAAGTATTTGCCTGGTGTGCTTCCTCAGAACCGCGCTCAGTAATACCTGTCGACCTTCTAAAACTGCTGCTCCTGGAAGGGTTGGAGAGATATTTCTGCTTATACTGCACAATTTGCTGAAGCCGAACGTCGACTTTCACGGCAGAGGTGTTCGTCACGGTAGATTATCTCTCTCACTTTGATACTTAGTCAGACTACTCTTTCACGAAACGATGCGAGCCCCATTATGACTTCCATTCGTATTGATTTCTCCGGAATCGCCGGTCATGGTGGTGGTTCGTTCCGTCTTACGATCACAAACCGGAGCATAGAAGCAGGTGTTCGTGGCCAAGGTCAGAAATATTGTAGCTACAGCCCTATCTGATGATTCCTCTTGTGCAGTCCCACCTTTTTATTTGCGTCTTCAACTCCTACACATCTCTCTGGTCCATGCATCATGATGAGGCGAGCAGACTTGTCATGGTTTTTGTAGAACACAGTCAAATAACAGAAGTCGTCCACAATTTCAATACGTCATCCATCTAAAGCAAACTACCGTTGAGGACCTTCGGGACACACGCTTCTGTTTGCATTTTTAATGAGAGAAGTCCATAGGCTGCGGCATACTTCGCCGAGAATCACAATCTTTTGCAAATTTTTTGTTGTTTCCAACGATCAACACAATTTCGTCAGCGTTGTCCAGGTCGACAAGGCACGCCGTCCTGATGGTGTCAGTATCACTTCTGCAGGGAACTGCTCCCGCAGCACGACGCAGGATAATACGACCAACGGCGAAGATTGAATAGAAAGGAATCCTGCTACAGCTGCTCGGGCCTTACTCCTGTTCTCAGCTCGAAAGCTGGCGTACATCCGACAGGTGTACGAACGGCTGCTGCTGTTTCTTTATTAACATATCCTCGATTAGTCTGACATACTTTTTGGGGACTCCATCGGCTAAAGCGTTGCAATCGATCACGATGAGGAGAGTCGAATGCAGCTTCGAAGTTGAAAAAGCAAGCTGTAATGGCTTCGAAAATAACGCCGCCACGATTCAATCGCTCTTCTCCTTGTTGTGACCAACAATTGGTCGATGGTTTGTCTTCCATGAAAACCGGCTTGCTCCTCTGGTCGTTTCCTCACGATCATTTATAGTCGCTCCAAAATGATACGTATTACAAAACCTTGTACATGACACGCAGTAGAACAATCCCCAATAGTTATTCGGCTCCGTGACGGATAACCTCTTGTGAAGTCCGGTACGATATCGCATGCCTCCAAAAATGGTGTATCCTTTCGCTCATCCATATGGTAACGTATAGTGTTGGTCATTTCAGCAGCAAATAACAGACGGAGGGAGAGCTTTCAGCATTTCGCTGATGCTTGTCAGCATCTCCATGTGCCTTTCATTCTTCATTTTCCGGACACAATCCAAAACTCCTGACTCAGTGGCGGTCCTCACTGACATCGTAATGTGCTCTCTGAACATGCGGGAGCTCAGGTACGATGGCGCTGGACGATTCAGTAATGAACTGAAATAATCCTTCCATATTGGCAGCGCCGCATCTACGGCGTCGCAACTCCATTGGTAGTGTCCCGTCCATCGTTCTCAGGACAGGAGACTTGCTGTCTCCGCTATACTGTCGCCTCACCCAACGTCGACAAGCTGGCTGCCCGGAGCCCATCGCGAAATCTGGTGTCCCAAAGAACACGCAATGGCGTGAACGCGTTAAGACGACACTCTTCGACAGTGGTGACAGCTTTCTAATGAGTTTGCAGGTGTAATGCGCGATTGTGCGAGAAAATCTACGTGGCGTGTCCCTGTGCGCGAAGAAATTGGGGCGCCTCTATTTTTACACTCCGTTGTTAGGAGCTTCCTGTCGAGTGGTGTAACCGTGTGTCATTAATCTTCACGAAATGGCAATAAACACGATGTCTGGTGAATTATGTGGAAAGCGAAAGCACGCATGACTCGTGTCACCCACCCAAGTGGACAGCTTTGGGTTAGGGCGTTACGGCTGACCAGGCGTAGTGATGGTGTTATGGTGATAAGTACTGTCGGCGTTCCTGGGCGCACCAAATTCAGTCCGCACATTCTCTGACGCTTTGCGACCGCACTCCGAAATTCATATATGAACTTTTTCTAAAAATGGGTTTTCCGCGTCAGTTGCAACCGAGGTGGCGTTTTGCTACCGTTAGTCACTTTAGGTGGGTTTAGTACAACACGAAAACATGGGTCCCACAAAAAGCGGACTTCTGTTTCCGATGTTACATGAAAAATCGACATTGTTGTTATCAGAGCAGTAGCTGAACTCGTGGTTTACGCACTGTCCCAGTTTGTGTCTAATGCGATAAATATTATGTTTGAAATGAATAAATTTGTTATGATTGCTTCTCTGCTTCTGTTTCAGGTATATAAATAAACATTTAAATGAAAACTTGGCGCGGATGATTCAGAGGTAATAATTATGTAGCCAGCCACGTTTTAATGCCGACAACAGGGAAATTAGCGGGTAACCGGAATTGGGCCAGTGAGAAGTCGAAACTGTGCATTTTGCAAATCACCCTCAACGACCCTTGAAACGGTAAATGCTCTGCCAACCACCAGTAGTTGTTCTGCTATGAGCGCAAGAAATGCGGAAAAGAGCTAACCCATTTCCGTATCCCGCGCGCCACCCCTACAAACCGAGCGATTGGTTGCAATGTGGTAGTCGAGCTCATGTTGTTTCGAAAGGTGCAGGGACAGTAGCAGGAGAATGTTCTACATCTTTTGGCTAGGTCCATGAAAACCTCGGTTCGCTTTCATTTGCTCCGACAATATGGCACTAAAACGTAGTTACTGTTCGATTAAATTGACAATAAAGAAGTCAGTAATCGGTAAAGATTGTAATTCATGACTAGGAAAGCCTTTAGGAATTTACATCGAGCAAAAGTTGTTATAACGCTAATGTAAAATGTGAGTGTCATGAGAAACCTATGAAAAAAAAAGATTTCCTAGAGCCACGCTACTTTTAGCCGCACAGTGGTAATGCTGCTCTCCCTTTTTTCGAGAAAATTAGATCCATCACAGGTCTGAACGCTTTCCAACTGTGTAATTCCTGAAAGTTTAGGTTCCTGGCAAAAGTAAAGATTTGGCATGGCCGTTTTTGCGAAATTTTAGAAATATACTGAGTTAAAAGGGGAAGGTGAAGAAAAATGGAAAAAGTTTTGAAATATTCCTGAGAACGATTTGGCGTAGAATAATTTGATTTTTAGGAAATGTAATGAAATAGTTGAAAGTATGATTTGGCAGTCGAGTTTGAACCAACTATTTACAAGAGTTGTGCAAAACGAGAGGTCGCATTGTATGAGCTTATCCGTAGAACATATTAAAGCAAAATCACGCGTGATAAGGCAAGCAGTAAAAGCTCGTTTGTGAGCTGGAATGCCGCGATCTTCACGTATTAAGTGAAGTAAAATCAAGTGTTTGTTCCATATCACGCGTGATTTTGCTTTGATATGTTCTACGGATAAGCTCATACAATGCGACCTCTCGTCTTGCACAACTCTTGTAAATAGTTGGTTCAAACTCGACTGCCAAATCATACTTTCAACTATTTCATTACATTTCCTAAAAATCAAATTATTCTACGCCAAATCGTTCTCAGGAATATTTCAAAACTTTTTCCATTTTTCTTCACCTTCCCCTTTTAACTCAGTATATTTCTGAAATTTTGCGAAAACGGCCATGCCAAATCTTTACTTTTGCCAGGAACCTAAACTTTCAGGAATTTCACTTATTTTTCCTGAAGGTTTCCTTTCTAACATGGTTTATGCCTGGTGGTGTTAATTCAAAGCAAACCCGCTGATGGCCTGCCCCCCCCCTTCTATTTCGTGCACGCTCCCAGTGATATCCTGCACACTTTCTACGGCGTTCTTCGCACACCCATTTTGGTCCCGAACACTTTCCACGGCGTCCGACGCACTGCTATTTGGGTCCCGCACACTTTCTACGGCGTTCTGCGCGCACCCATTTGGGTCCCACACACTTTCTACGGCGTGCTGCGCACTCTCATTTGGGTCCCACACAGTTTCTACGGCGTCCAGCGCACTGTTATTTGGGTCCCACACACTTTCTACGGCGTTCTGCGCGCACCCATTTGGGTCCCACACACTTTCTACGGCGTGCTGCGCACACTCATTTGGGTCCTACACACTTTCTACGGCGTCCTGCGCACTCTTATTTTTGTCCCACACACTTTCTACGGCGTCCGACGCAGTGTTATTTGGGTCCCGCACACTTTCTACGGCGTCCGGCGCACTGTTATTTGGGTCCCACACACTTTCTACGGCGTTCTGCGCACTCTCATTTGGGTCCCACACACTTTCTACGGCGTTCTGCGCACTCTCATTTGGGACCCACACACATTCTACGGCATCCGACGCACTCATTCTTGGGTCCCGCACCCTTTCTAGGGCGTACGGCGCACACTCATTTGGGTCCCGCACACTTTCTACGGCGTCCTGCGCACACTCATTTGGGTCCCACACTTTCTACGCCGTCCGACGCACTGTTATTTGGGTCCCCACACTTTCTACGGCGTCCTGCGCACTCTCATTTTGGTCCACACTTTCTACGGCGTCCTGCGCACTCTCATTTGGGTCCGCACACTTTCTACGGCGTCGGCATCACTTCCTCATTGGGTCCCGCACACTTTCTACGGCGTCCGGCGCACTCTCAATTTAGACCCACACACTTTCTACGGCGTCCGGCGCACTCTCATTTGGTTCCCGCACACTTTCTACGGCGTCCGGCGTACTCTTATTTGGGTCCCGCACACCTTCTACGGCGTCCGGCGCCCTCATTCGGGTCCACACACTTTCTACGGCGTCCGGCGCACTCTCATTTGGTTCCTGCACACTTTCTACGGCGTCCGGCACTCTCATTTGAGTCCCACACACTTTCTACGGCGTCCGACGCACTGTTGTTTGGGTCCCACACATTTTCTACGGCGTCCGACGCACTCATTTGGGTCCCACACTTTCTACGGCGTCCGACGCACTGTTATTTGGGTCCCACACATTTTCTACGGCGTCCTCACGCACGCTCTCATTTGGGTCCCACACATTTTCTACGGCGTCCTACGCACTCTCATTTGGGTCCCACGCACTTTCTACGGCGTCCGACGCACTCTCCTTTGGGTCCCACACACTTTCTACGGCGTCCGACGCACTGCTGTTATTTGGGTCCCACACACTTTCTACGGCGTTCTGCGCACACCCATTTGGGTCCTCACACTGTCTACGGCGTCCGAAGCACTCATTTGGGTCCCACACATTTTCTACGGCGTCCTACGCACTCTCATTTGGGTCCCACACACTTTCTACGGCGTCCGACGCACTGTTATTTGGGTCCCACACATTTTCTACGGCGTCTACGCACTCTCATTTGGGTCCCACACATTTTCTACGGCGTCCTACGCACTCTCATTTGGGTCCCACACTTTCTACGGCGTCCGACGCACTCTCCTTTGGGTCCCACACACTTTCTACGGCGTCCGACGCACTGTTATTTGGGTCCACACTTTCTACGGCGTTCTGCGCACACCCATTCGGGTCAGCAAGCACGCTCATGCCGATCATTTTTTCCGCAGAGACTACCGTAACCCTCCTTCGGAAATTTTCCAAGTGTCAGCCTGGATATGAGCACATCGTTATAGCCAACCATCATCTTTGCACAATTTCGACCTCCTCAGCCACTTCCCAGTGGCTTCTCGAAGAGAGCGGTGTGTGAATGACTGCATACCGCTCCTCTTCCCTTTTATACCCCGCATGTTATGAGCGTGTGTTATCGTTCGTTATCATGTTTTGTTCAAGAATGATTACGGTAGCCCTGCGGAAAAAATTATCGGCATGGGCGTGAATGTATTTGGATCCCGCAAACTTTCTACGGCGTCCGACGCACTCTTATTTGGGTCCCACACATTTTCTACGGCGTCCGACGCACTCTCATTTGGGTCCCACACACTTTTTACGGCGTCCGACGCACTCTCATTTGTGTCCCACACACCTTCTACGGGGTCCGAAGCGCTGTTATTTGGGTCCCACACACTTTCTACGGCGTTCTGCGCACTCCTACTGGGGTCCCGCACACTTCCTACAGCGTCTTGCGCACCCCTACTGGGGTTCCGCACACTATCTAAGGCGCTCTGTGGATTTCTTTTGATTCACACCGTGCGGCGTTCTAAAAAATACATCCAAGATCCCGCCGTAGTGATTTAAGCGTTCAATCCTAAACAAATGCCTATCAGTGTCGGTGTTTATTTCATTAGTTCATTTTTACGAATGAGTAAACGTCGGATGGTTTATAATAACATGTTTACGTGTTTTTGTCTCACTTGACCCTCAATTTTGAGGTCCCGCAAAAATTGAGCTACCAACTTCAAATTTTGTCAGGAGCTAACGGTAATCATAACAAACTTTCTGGCCAAAAATCAGCTTTCTAGCTCAACGATAAGTGTTCCAACAAGATCATGTACGCCAACTGAAAAAAAAGGAGATGAACCCTTTTTTCGACCAAAATCACGTGGTTTTGCCAATTTTTCTCGAATCTCAGGTAACCATTCCAGACCATTTTTTGAACAGTTATTCAACTTTTTAAAGTATATCAAATGCAAAAAGAACGGACTTCCTAAGTTCACTCTGGACCCTGATACTGAGATCAGGGGGTAGCGCGATGGCGAATCAAAGCCAAATCTGGTGAGCGCTTCGCGCTCACCACAATTTTAGCTGATACCTTATTTGGTTGTAATCAAGGGAGAAAACTATGTGAAGAATACTATGATCTTAACGCCATCGCCTGGCGTACCTACCAAGAATCATCAAGATGAAAAATTCATACGAAATTAAGATGATCTAAAACGTGTCTGGAGAAATTTCAGGTCACCTCATTATAATATTCTCAGCTCATCTGATAAGGGTGGTTTACTACCACCCGCAGCCAACCTGAGGTCGTTGACGCCTAGATGCCTCCTCTGGATGCCACCTTAGAACGAGAATCATTCTCGGAGAGAAGCGTTGAATGCAAAACTCTCAAGAGTCGACGTACGTGATCCAGCACCGCAGCAACTTATGGGACGGATGTCCAACACAGCGCCTTAGACCACTAGGGCACATAATCACATGTGAGGGACTCTTTCTGTTTTCTTACACACACTCCACAGTTTTTCGTATTCATTGTAACTTTGTTGGAACTTGCAGTAGTAAGTATGGGTTTCGGAAACGTGCAAATATTTCTATCTTTCAGATTCAATAAGTTTTCAACATTGGATGATGGGATTTCGGAATTTTTCGCGAAAATCATCAAAGCGAGAGAATGTAAGTTTCAAAAAACGATTCCTGAAAGTTTAGGTTCCTGGCGAAAGTAAAGATTTGGCATGGCCATAGAAATATACTCAGTAAAAAGGGAAGATAAAGAAAAATGAAAAAAAGTTTTGTACTATTCCTGGGAACGATTTGGCGTAGAATAATTTGCTTTTCGGGAAATGAAGTGAAATAGTCGAAAGTATGATTTGGCAGTCGAGTTTGAACCAATTATTGATAAGAGTTTTGCAAAACGAGAAATCGCCTTGTCTGTGCTTATCCGTAGAACATATCAAAGCGAAATCACGCGTGTTGATTTTACATACTTCACCTAATACGTGAAGACCGCCGCATTACAGCTCCCGAAAAAGTTTTGATGTTTCCCATTTCACGCGAGATTTCGCTTTGATATGTTCTACGGATAAGCACAGACAAGGCGATCTCTCGTTTTGCACAACTCTTATCAATAGTTGGTTCAAACTCGACTGCCAAATCATACTTACCTATTTCACTTCATTTCCCGAAAAGCAAATTATTTTACGCCAAATCGTTCCCAGGGATATTTCAAAACTTTTTTTCATTTTTCTCTATCTTCCCTTTTTACTGAGTATATTTCTATGGCCATGCCAAATCTTTACTTTCGCCAGAAACCCAAACTTTCAGAAATTTCATTTATCGTTCCTAAAGGTTTCCCTTATAACATGATTTATATGCCTGGTGGTGTTGTCCTGCCCCCCCCCTCTTCTATGACGTCCAGCGCACTCCAACTGATGGCCTGCACACTTTCTATGACGTCCTGCACTCGCGCACTGATGTCCCACACACTTTTTATGAGGTGCTGCACACTCTCACTATATTCCTGCACACTCTCACTGATGTCCTGCACAATCTACGGCGTTCTGCGCACACCCATTTGGGTCACAATCATGCTCATGCCGATCATTTTTCCGCAGGGCTACCGTAACCCTCCTTCAAAAATTTTCTGAGTGTCAACTAGGATATGAGCACATCGTAATAGCCAACAAACGCGTTTGCACAATTTCGACCTCCTCAGCGACTTCCCGACGGCCTCTCGAAGAGATCGGTGTGTGAATGAATGCATACCGCTCCCCTGCCCTTTTATACCCCGCATGTTAAGAGTGTGTGTTATCGTTCGTTATCATGTTTTGCTTGGTTACGGTAGCCCTGTGAAAAAAAAATGATCGGCATGGGCGTGCTTCTATTTGGGTCCAACACACTTTCTACGCCGTCTTGCGCACTTTCGCTTTGTCACCGCACACTTTCTGCGGCGTCCGGCGCACTCTCATTCGGGTCGCGCACACTTTCTACGGCGTTCTGCGCACTCTCATTTGGGTCCCGCACACTTTCTACGGCGTTCTGCGCACTCTCATTTGGGTCCCGCACACTTTCTACGGCATCCTGCGCACACCCATCTGGGTCCCATACTTTTTCTACGGCGTCCGGCGCACTCCCATTTGGGTCCCGCACACTTTCTAGGGCGTTCTGCGCACACCCATTTGGGTCCCGCACGCTTTCTACGGCGTCCGGCGCCCTCCCACTTGGGTCCCGCACACTTTCTAGGGCGTTCTGCGCACACCCATTTGGGTCCCGCACATTTTCTACGGCGTCCGGCGTACTCTCATTTGGGTCCCGCACACTTTCTAGGGCGTTCTGCGCACACCCATTTGGGTCCCGCACGCTTTCTACGGCGTTCTGCGCACTCTCATTTGGGTCCCGCACACTTTCTACGGCGTTCTGCGCACTCTCATTTGGGTCCCGCACACTTTCTACGGCATCCTGCGCACACCCATCTGGGTCCCATACTTTTTCTACGGCGTCCGGCGCACTCCACTTTCAGGTCCCGCACACTTTCAGGGCGTTCTGCGCACACCCATTTGGGTCCCACGCTTTACGGCGTCCGGCGCCTCCCATTTGGGTCCTGCACACTTTCTAGGGCGTTCTGCGCACACCCATCTGGGTCCCATACTTTTCTACTTAAGGGGCCATTTGGGTCCCACACACTTTCTAGGGCGTTCTGCGCACACCCATTTGGGTCCCGCACGCTTTCTTACGGCGTCCGGCGCCCTCCCATTTGGGTCCCGCACACTTTCTAGGGCGTTCTGCGCACACCCATTTGGGTCCCGCACATTTTCTACGGCGTCCGGCGTACTCTCATTTGGGTCCCACACACTTTCTAGGGCGTTCTTGCGCACACCATTTGGGTCTAGGGGCGTTCTGCGCACACCCATTTGGGTCCCGCACGCTTTCTACGGCGTCCGGCGCCCTCCCACTTGGGTCCCGCACACTTTCTAGGGCGTTCTGCGCACACCCATTTGGGTCACACAATTTCTACGGCGTCCGGCGTACTCTCATTTGGGTCCGGGTCCCACACTTTCTAGGGCGTTCTGCGCACACCCATTTGGGTCCCGCACACTTTCTAGGGCGTTCTGCGCACACCCATTTAGGTCCCGCACATTTTTCGACGGCGTTCTGCGAACACCCGTTTGGGTCCCACACACTTTCTACGGTGTTCTGCGCACACCCATTTGGGTCCTGCACACTTTCTACGGCGTCCGGCGCACTCTAATTTGGTCCCACACACGTTCTATGGCGTCTTTGCACTCCTGCTGAGGTCCCGCACACTATCTACGGCCATCTGCGACCACCCATTCGGGTCCCGCACACTTTCTAGGGCGTTCTGCGAACACCCATTTGGGTCCCGCACACTTTCTAGGGCGTTCTGCGCACACCCATTTGGGTCCCGCACATTTTCTACGGCATCCGGCGTACTCTCATTTGGGTCCCACACACTTTCTAGGGCGTTCTGGGCTCCCCCATTTGAGTCCCGCACGCTTACTACGGCGTCCGGCCCCCTCCCACTTGGGTCCCGCACGCCTTCTAGGGCGTCCTGCGCACACCCATTTGGGTTCCGCACACTTTCTAGGGCGTCCTGGACACAGCCATTTAGGCCCCACACATTTTCTACGGAGTTCTGCGAACACCCGTTTGGGTCCCACACACTTTCTACGGTGTTCTGCGCACACCCATTTGGGTCCCGCACACTTTCTACGGCGTCCGGCGCACTCCTAATTTGGTCCCACACACGTTCTATGGCGTCTTTTGCACTCCTGCTGAGGTCCCGCACACTATCTACGGCCATCTGCGACCACCCATTCGGGTCCCGCACACTTTCTAGGGCGTTCTGCGCACACCCATTTGGGTCCCGCACACTTTCTAGGGCGTTCTGCGCACACCCATTTGGGTCGCGCGCATTTTCTACTGCGTCCGGCGTACTCTCATTTGGGTCCCACACACTTTCTAGGGCGTTCTGCGCACACCCATTTGGGTCCCGCACACTTTCTAGGGCGTTCTGCGCACACCCATTTGGGTCCCGCACATTTTCTACGGCGTCCGGCGTACTCTCATTTGGGTCCCGCACACTTTCTAGGGCGTTCTGCGCACACCCATTTGGGTCCCGCACGCTTTCTACGGCGTTCTGCGCACTCTCATTTGGGTCCCGCACACTTTCTACGGCGTTCTGCGCACTCTCATTTGGGTCCCGCACACTTTCTACGGCATCCTGCGCACACCCATCTGGGTCCCATACTTTTTCTACGGCGTCCGGCGCACTCCCACTTGGGTCCCGCACACTTTCTAGGGCGTTCTGCGCACACCCATTTGGGTCCCGCACGCTTTCTACGGCGTCCGGCGCCCTCCCATTTGGGTCCCGCACACTTTCTAGGGCGTTCTGCGCACACCCATTTGGGTCCCGCACATTTTCTACGGCGTCCGGCGTACTCTCATTTGGGTCCCACACACTTTCTAGGGCGTTCTGGGCACACCCATTTGGGTCCCGCACGCTTTCTACGGCGTCCGGCGCCCTCCCACTTGGGTCCCGCACACTTTCTAGGGCGTTCTGCGCACACCCATTTGGGTCCCGCACAATTTCTACGGCGTCCGGCGTACTCTCATTTGGGTCCCACACACTTTCTAGGGCGTTCTGCGCACACCCATTTGGGTCCCGCACACTTTCTAGGGCGTTCTGCGCACACCCATTTAGGTCCCGCACATTTTCGACGGCGTTCTGCGAACACCCGTTTGGGTCCCACACACTTTCTACGGTGTTCTGCGCACACCCATTTGGGTCCCGCACACTTTCTACGGCGTCCGGCGCACTCCTAATTTGGTCCCACACACGTTCTATGGCGTCTTTTGCACTCCTGCTGAGGTCCCGCACACTATCTACGGCCATCTGCGACCACCCATTCGGGTCCCGCACACTTTCTAGGGCGTTCTGCGCACACCCATTTGGGTCCCGCACACTTTCTAGGGCGTTCTGCGCACACCCATTTGGGTCCCGCACATTTTCTACGGCATCCGGCGTACTCTCATTTGGGTCCCACACACTTTCTAGGGCGTTCTGGGCACACCCATTTGGGTCCCGCACGCTTTCTACGGCGTCCGGCGCCCTCCCACTTGGGTCCCGCACACTTTCTAGGGCGTTCTGCGCACACCCATTTGGGTCCCGCACACTTTCTAGGGCGTTCTGCGCACACCCATTTAGGTCCCTCACATTTTCTACGGCGTTCTGCGAACACCCGTTTGGGTCCCACACACTTTCTACGGTGTTCTGCGCACACCCATTTGGGTCCCGCACACTTTCTACGGCGTCCGGCGCACTCCTAATTTGGTCCCACACACGTTCTATGGCGTCTTTTGCACTCCTGCTGAGGTCCCGCACACTATCTACGGCCATCTGCGACCACCCATTCGGGTCCCGCACACTTTCTAGGGCGTTCTGCGCACACCCATTTGGGTCGCGCGCATTTTCTACTGCGTCCGGCGTACTCTCATTTGGGTCCCACACACTTTCTAGGGCGTTCTGCGCACACCCATTTGGGTCCCGCACACTTTCTACGGCGTCCGCCGCACCCCTACTTTGGTCCCACACACGTTCTACGGCGTCTTTTGCACTCCTGCTGAGGTCCCGCACACTATCTACTGCGTTCTGTGGCGCACTTCTGAGTCACACCGTGCGGCGTTCCAAAAAGTACTTCCGAGATCCCGCCGTATTGATTGAAGCGTTGCCCCGTCAAATCCTGAACAAAAGCCTATCAGTAACGGTGTTTATTTCACTAGCTCATTTTTACGAATAAGTAAACGTCGGATGGTTTATAATAACATGTTTACGTGTTTTTGTCTTTCCTGACCCTCAATTTTGAGGTTCCGCAAAAATTGAGCAACCAACTTCAAAATTTGACAGGAGCTAGGTGAAACAAAACCAGCTCCCTGGCCAAAAATGAGCTCTCTAGCTCAACGGTAAGTGTTCCAACAATATCGTGAACGCCAACGGAAAAAAAGGAGATGAACATTTTTTCGACCAAAATGACGTGGTTTTGACACTTTCTCTCGAATCTCAGGTAACCATTCCGGACCATTTTTGAACAGTTATTCACCTTTCTGAAGTATATTAAATGCAGAAAGAACGGTTTTCCTACGTTTACTCTGGACCCTGATACTGAGATCAGGGGGTTGCGAGATGGCGAATCAAAGCCAAATCTGGTGAGCGCTTGGCGCCTTCCACAATTCCTGAGTGAGAATTTTGTGCCGGAGGCAAATTATAATCGTCTCTTTCTGCGGCGTCCTGCGCACTCCTCAAATCCTATTTACACCAACCATCTCAAAGAGAGAACAATCTTGGCCAGAAACCTATCATTAGCTGCGTTGATTTTCACTAGTTCATTTCGAAGTTCAGGGAACGTCGGATAGTTTACAATAACATGTTTACATGTTTTTACCCGTCTTGACCCTGAATATTGAGGTTCCGCTAAAATTGAGTTTTCAACTCCAAAACTGAATAGGAGCTAGCTGCATCCATTTCTAGCCTCCTGCCAAAAAATTAGCTTCCTAGCTCAATTTTAAGTACTGCAACAAGATCGTGAACGCCGTCTGAAAAAAAAGGAGATTAACAGTTTTTCGACCAAAATCACGCGGTTTTCGCCATTTTTCTCGAGCGCCAAGGAACCATTTTTAACCTACTTTGGGCGTATACCCCAATTTTTTACGCTTTTTTCAATGAAGACAAAACCGCATTTCCACATTCACCCCGAACGCCGATTTCGTAATCGCAGAGTTGCGCGTGGGCGAGTTAAAGCCAAATCTGGTGCCACAGTTTTGAATACTTTTTCTTGAATAATGTTATATAGCCCACCCCCCCCCTCCCATTCGACTCTCGTAAACAAAACTGATGATACGCAATTGATAAAGGGTAGGGTATAAAAGAAGTGGAGAGCGGTGTGTCTTCATTCAGGCACCGGTCATAGTTGGATGAGCCGACGTCTCCAGCCCGGCCGATACACACAGAATGCATTGGAAATGAGATGCAAAAATCACTCGGTGTATCCCTCCAACACCCCCCAACACCCACCCGGTCGATACGTATGAACAACATGGTGAGGTGAAGCCGAGAAAATCACTCGGTGTATCCCTCCAACACGCCCCCGCACCCCGCAACATCCTCCAACACCCACCCGGTCGATACGTATGATTGAAATGATGGAGTGAGGTTGAGAAAATCACTCGGTGAATCCGACGCGGTCGAGATCCATGCAATACGTGGATGACGGCGGATGAGAAAATCACCGGGTGGGTGGGTCGATGATAAAACATTGCTTGTCACTAGAAGCTAACCTTACTGCTACCTCCGTTACTTCACCATACTCTCCTTCACTATTTCTCTAAACAGGTGCAATACTGTTGGCCACGTAATCATCGTCATATCTAGTTGGATACACCGAGTTATTTTCTCAACCTCACTCCATCATTCTAATCATATGTATCGACCGGGTGGGTGTTGGGGGGTGTTGGGGGGTGCTGGGGGGTGCGGGGCGGGGGTGCTGGGGGGAGTCGGTGGGTTACAGATGCAAATAGCACCAACTCTGACCGGGGCCTCACGCGCCATTCCTCTCCAGGGGTCAGCAGTTGAAGATCTGCTCTGACTAAAAAGTAGGAAAACAGCACTACTGGTGGGCAAAGTATAACAAAATTGGAGTCAAAAACTTAGAAAATTTTAGTCGATTGGGGGGGGGGTGGGCTGGATAAGAGTACTCCTTTTTCTTGGATGACCACTTACCACTGAACTACGATACACAATACTGTTTAATATGATTGTCGAGGAGCCAACCTCGTGGTTTTTTCACAATGTGCCGGAAAGTTCAAAGGATTTTTCTGAATTATGAACTATTTTTATCCTTAGTTTTTTTCACGCTTCTCATTGAACATAGAAAGAAGTGAACCTGAAGTGAAAGAGGAAAACGATGTTTAGATAAAAGCCGCACTTGGATGAACTATTATACAACATTTTGTAATTCGTACACGCGGATCACGTAAGTTTCATACATTTTCTGAAAAAGGAAACCGTTTTTCAGCCATCTTTTTTAGATGGCTTTCTAAGCGAATCTGATTTTATTTGTGGTGAGCGATTGTTGAAAAAAGAATCTGAAATGGTTGCAAATGGCCGTAGCAACTTTTAGGAATTGGAAGTTGAGCTTAGCATAGGACTAAAGCACGTGAATTCTATAAAGGAGACGTAGTCATGACAGCTACGTACAATTTGACGTTAATCTCCTACTAATCTTCGCCAGGAATCATTGAAACATCAATAAAACCTTCGAGCGTTTTGCCTGTCATCCCTATCAGCTGGCAGCGGAGCTGAATGGCCGCCAGCCGGCGGGTGCAATTTTTCCTTGCCCACCTAGAAACCGAGATAGGCCGCCGTGATGTGCAGGGGTGATAAGTGGACAGCGGACTGGTCGGATCGCAAGCGCTCCACTGTCCTTTCTTGGGGCGCGCTTGCTTCAAAAAGTCAGCACCATTGGACGTGCTCGACCCCATGACCGCGGTGTCGACCCAACTCCTCTTCGCTCTGCGCGCTATTTCTCTTTCCTCTACGGCGGTGAGCGAAGTCACTACCCGTTTCTTGCAGTCATTCACCCCACAAAAAACGCTCACTGCTCCCAGGTGGCTGACTGCAATGGTCATTAACTTGAACGCCGCCTGTTCATTTCTATGCCGGCCCGTCCATATTGATACCCAAGACGTGATTGACCCAGTCACCACGCAGTGACAGCCCGTAGCTGCCACCTTTCGGGGGGATTGCTACTGGCCCAGGGTTCGAGATAAAAACAGTTGCTGAGTTCTCTTAATGAGAATGCAGGTAAAGACCATCACAAAAGTGAAAAAAGTGAAAAGTTCCAGGAAAAACGCATAAAAACAGCTTAGAACCGCCTTGTCGACTTTTGTGAACGCAGTGGTCTGATTATTGCATCGACATTCAAGAGGAATCATCGCCGCCATCAGCTTACTTGGCAGGGACCAACCCAGCTATCTCTAGAAGAGCAGCGGAAGCGGAAGATGACAACTTTGAAACTACAGCTTGACTATGTCCTGACGAGGAATATTCCAGTATCGGACATTCGAAGATCTAGAGCTGTGTGGGATGTCGCATTCGATTCGGATCACCGTCCTGTTCTGTTGAACTTCACTGCGAGGATTCATTAGAGGAAGCGAGGGACTCAGCCTCTCCACAGGATTGACATAACAAGTCTCAGAGATAAAGAGCGCAGAAGGAGTTTTCGACGACGCGTTTCCATTCACATCGGAGTACGGACTAAGAAGAAACTTTGCGACGCGGAATCTTTTGTCAAGTGCATCCAGGACGCTTCGAAAGAGGCACTCCCGGCTGTACAGCCTAAAAAGAAGTTCGCCTACGTCTCAGAAGAAACAACATCTACCTAAAACAGAGTATGTGCTCTCCGAACTGCAGGAAACTCCGTGGAGAAGAAGCGTCTGAGGATGAAGTTGCGTCGGCAGCTTCAAAGTGACCGCGAACGAGAGTGGACGTGTAGAGCTGAGGAGTTCGAGAAGGCTTGGCAGGAGAAGAATCCGAAGAAAGCCTACACGTTGCTGCGACAGTATAGCGGGAAGATGAAGAGATGTTCTCCTGTCTTGAACACTACCAATGGAGTTGCAGTTGGTGATGCGACGCTGCCAATATGGAAGGATTACTTCAGTTCACTACTGAATCGTCCAGCGCCATCAGAACCTGAGCTCCGGCATGTTCAGAGAGCACAGTACGATGTCAGTGAGGAACCGCCGACTGAGTCTGAAGTTTTGGATTGTGTCCGGAAAATAGTATGAAAAGGCAGGTGGAGATGACAACATCACTGCTGAAAGGCTGAAAGATCTTCCTCCGTCTGGGAATGACTAACACGATCCGTGTCATACGGATGAGCGAAAGGATACGCGATTCATAGAGGCATGCGATTATCGCACCTCCTCACAAGAAGTTAACCGTTACGGAGCCCAAGAACTAAAGGGGGATCTCTCTACTTCGTGTCATGTATCCATTCAGCTTCTTGTCGGCGGACACCAGATGGGTCTGCTCTCAATGGTGTGAACAAAGATTCAGCTCCTTCCTGACGACTTTTTGGATGGATCCCAACCACAGATTCCTTTCTCTAGCTATCCACTTCATCGACAGTCTCGATTTGCGGTTGACTCGGGCACTCACCCTTTTGAAAACCTTAGATATGCTAGTACTAAACTTAATGCTTTTACAAGCTAAGTCAGAGATCGGACTAAGCTGACGAAGACGACTGTTAGCATTCAGGGTAAGTCTGAGCTGATTGGCGATGTGTCTCGTCGTGTGTGTTAATTTTGCGTTGCGATGATGGCGCCGAACTTCGGATTCGCATCGATCATACTAAATTAGAAATCAATATCTACAGAACTGTGGTGAGAAATACAGAGCTGAGGCTCGAGGAAATCCAAAAAATCAAAATAGCAAGAATTTAATTTTTTTTTCAATTTTTTTTTGATTTTTTTAAAATCAAAGCCAGTTCGCACGCCAATAATTTTGGAACACCCTGTAGAATCAGCCGAATGCCAAGCAAATGGGAAGCAGTTCCTGAATTATATGGTGACTATGCTCTCGAATGATGATTTAAACATGTTTTAATTAGAAATCACTTTTGTTTTTGTTGAATGAAAGTGTTTTAAAAAACGTTTCATAATTATGCATCAACCCAATACTTTCGAAAAGATTCAATGCTATACTGAGGGTAGACGAGAGAAATAATGGTTTTGGATAGCTGATTCAGACAGTGACTGGTCGCAAAGCTAGCCGTTTTTAGCCTATCGCGTGTTTAGCTCAGAATTAAGTTAGTGTTCATAAGGAAAACGATATTTGGCTGTCGGAGGCCTGCCGTATTAGATGGCTTTACCTGGCACGTTTTTTTCGTTTCATTCACTTTTGCTCCAGTGTTGGCCAAATATACATATTCATGATGGAAACTCGTGAGTCTTTTAATCAAGGATGGTTTTTTTGAGCATTAATGCGCGTCATTTTTATGGGAGCAATCTATACTTGCCGCATGTGCGTGCATACCACCCCTGTCAAGTCTCAAAAAACTTTCGTATTGAGAGGCATTTTACAATATTTTCTCAGCTTGTGATGGCATTCCTTGTATTTTCCCACCATCGATATCTGTTCTTGCATTTCCTTCCTTTGCCTTCTTCCTAGTTCCCCTATTCGGGATTCAATTCATGGTACTGTGAGGTGACTACTTGTGTGATTTATTCTCCAGATTCTCGTGAGATCGAATGTAGCGAGATGGGCGACGTTTGGAATGCAATTTGCACGCGGTCGGCACGAAAAATTGCGCGGTCGATACGCACTGTCACGCGGTCAGTACTGAATGCCACGCGGTCAGCACGTATCGCGGCGCGGTCGGTACGTCTCGCCATGCGGTCGGCACGTATTGTCACGCGGTCGGTACGCACTGCCACGCAATCAGTACGCATTGCCACGCGGTCGGTGGACATTGCTACGCGGTCGGTACGCACTGCCACGTGGTCAGTACGTCTTGCCACGCCGTCGGTACGCATCGCCACGGTGTTGGTGCGCATTGTCACGCGGTTGGTACGCACTGCCACGCGGTCGAAACGTACTGTCGCGCGGTCAATACGCAATGCTACGCGGTTAGTACGCATCGCCGCGCGGTTAGTACAGTTGACCGCAATGTTAAAGGGACATGGTGCGGTTGCGGACTCGCACTAAAACTACGGTAGAATCTGGCTTTTTGCCAGATTTCGTCATCGACCGGCGGCACAGCTGATATTCTCGTGAGCAGAGAGACGACGTTTGGCGCCGATGGATGGCAAAATCTGGCAAAGTGCCAGATTCTACCGTAATTTAGTGCTAGTTCGCAACCGCACCAGGTCCTTTTAAGATTGCGGTCAACCGTACGTCTTATCACGCCGTTGATACGCATTGTCACGGGGTCGGTACGCATTTTCACGCTGTCGATACGCATGGACACGCTGTCGGGGGCTCCACGAGGTCGGTACAAATGTTGTGCGTAGGATTGACTACGGTTAGTACGCACTCAAACGCGGAAGGCCCGATTTTATCACGCGGTCAGTACGAAACATTTTTGAAGACAGCCGCTATTAGTACGCATGCATGTGCGGCAGGTATTTATTGCTTCCAATCAAATGGCGCTCTTTTGAAACGCATTAATGCAGGGTTTGTGACGAGAAAAAAAAATGGTTTTCATCTCGAAAGTCAGTATCTGGTCCCAAATAATGGGAAATAAGCTAACGTTGGGAGTGGGGATGGGGCTCGGGGTAAGGCACGAAGAAGTTGAAACAGCCCAACACCGCTGGCTTTCAAACTGCAAAGGACGAGCTTTTCTAATCATCATCATCTAACACCTCATTCATACTTTTGCGATAGCGGCAAATGCCGCGGATTATCAGCAGAAAAATGAGAATTTAGATGTCTGATACCATTATCAGACACCTGATTTTACATTTTAGAGCAGTATCAGACATCTGGTTTCTTATTTTTCCACTGATAATCGCGGCATTTGCCGCTATCGCAAAAGTATGAATGAGGTGTAAAGGCTAGTTTGCTTAGATGAGCCTGGGCGGAGCAAGCAGGGGAGCGGTCGGTCATGGCAAAATAAGGAAATCCTGACATGATAAACCCAATACGCCATAATTCGCCGATACCCGCCGTGGCCGACCCGGTCAAAACCTACGAAAAGCATGGATGATGAAGGCTGCAAAAAACACCAGGGGTCGTACTTGCCATCAACCCGCCGGGAAGTGGAAGGGATATGAGGCGAAATTTCAGTACAAAATGCGCGCTCCACGGCCACCTCTCGCCTCCCTTGGCTTCCCTCGCGACCGCCGGAGTTCTTCGCATAGGATCGCCGGAGAATACTCGCTTCTCGATAGAACCTTTATCTTTTCGCAGTGATATCGCTACGTAACACACTTTGCGTTTCCATATTACACAGTGTAAGATGGGTTGACCTGCTCCTCTGCCGCGCGCGGTATCAACCCTTTCGTCTCCCTTCGAATTCGCTCGGCGGGTTGTTAGCAAATACGTTTTTTCCACCCCACCTCATTTATGTCTTTCGTGATTATCGACCGGGCTGGCTACGGTGATCGGCGAACTATGACCGAGGCCCTAGCCGTTTCAAGCCTGCCGCGTGTTTAGCTCAAAATCGCCGCAGCCGCGATCTAGCTGGAGAGGTTTGGTTCTGTTAATTTCATGTTAATGAAAAACAAGATGCACACATGCCGCTTTGCGGCGTACTTGTAGGCGTGTATTATGACGCATCGAATAATCGAATCATTGCCAAATGAGCACTTAGGTATTATCGTTCCTCGAATACCAGTCCGGTCCCACACACTTTCCCCGGCGCATGGCGCACCCTCGGTTGAGCCCCACACTCTTTTCGCGGCGCTCAGTGCACTTTCAGTTGTGTCCCGCACGCTTTTCCCTGCGCTCAGCACACTCAAAGTTGGGCCCAACGTACTTTTCCCGGCGCTCGGCGCGCTCGCAGTTGGGTCCAACACACTTTCCTCGGCTCTCGGCGCACTCTCAGTTGGGTCCAACAACCATTTCTCGGCTCTCGGCGCACTCCCAGTTGGGTTCAACACCCATTTCTCGGCTCTCGGCGCACTCCCAGTTGGGTCCAACACCCATTTTTCGGCTCTCGACGCACTCCCACTTGGGTCCAACACCCATTTCTCGGCTCTCGACGCACTCCCATTTGGGCCCAACACCCATTTCTCGGCGCTCGGCGCGCTCACATTTGAGTTCCGCACACTTTCCCCGGCGCTCAGCACACTTTAGGTGGGGTCCAACACACTTTCCCCGGCGCCAGGCGTACCCCAGTCGGGTCCCGCACACGTTTCCCGGCGCCTGGTGAACTCTCAGTTGGGTCCCGTACACCCTTCCCGGCGCTTGGCGCACTTCTGAGTTCCGCACGTTCTGTGGTCAACGGTCGATGGTCACTGGTCAACTCTTAGCCGTTCATTATTATGCATGATAAGTATATTTGGCGTTGGGAGGCCAGCCGCGGTAAATCGTTTTGCCTTGCTTGCACGTCTTTTCTCTGGTAAAAGTCACCTATTTTTACACCATTGGTGTCCAGATATTCACCTTCATGATGAAAACTCAGTACCCTGTTCATCACGAACGCTTCCTTTAGGCATTAATGCGCGCCATTCTAATGGGAGCAATGCATACCTGCTGCGTGTCACTTTTCAAATAAAACTTTCGTGTTAGGAGGCATTTTACTACATTTCCTCAGCCTAAGATGACATTTCTTGTATGTATTTTACAATATTCCGTTTCTATTCTTGCATTTCCTTCCTTTGTCTTTTTCCTTATCCTTCTATAAGAAATTCAATGTGTTAATTGTGTTGTGAGCTTAGTACCCGTGTGTTCTATTTAACGAATCCTCATGGGATTGAATGTCCTCGTTGATAGTGATCGTGGACCTTTTTCAATGGCATACGTCAGCTGTTGAAACTGGTTGTACTGTCGCTATCGAGCTGCAATTCCGCTCCGCGATTGCGACGAGTCGCTGTTTCAGCACGCAGCACAATTATAATCGTGCTGGTAGAAGGGGTAATTGTGTCGGGACCCGCTAGTCCAGCACGATTACCGTCGTGCTGCCACCGCGTCTGTCCGCATCTGTCCGCTGATAAACTCGCTCTTCTCTGCGAAGAAAATTTTCATTTGAGTTCACGTGAACAGAAATTAGTAGATGGTTTCCGCAAAATTCGAAAACATCAAACTTTGAATATTATTACTGAACCAT
This sequence comes from Aplectana chamaeleonis, assembly GCA_029168955.1. Lineage (NCBI taxonomy): Eukaryota > Metazoa > Nematoda > Chromadorea > Rhabditida > Cosmocercidae > Aplectana > Aplectana chamaeleonis. The sequence continues at coordinate 104,251 of JAPDOI010001779.1, read as the reverse complement.
TCATAGGCATGACTACACCAAGAAGAACAGGAAGATGAAGAACAACATAAATGAGAATGGCAGGACGATCGAGATCAAGACAAAGAGCTAGAAATAGTAAAACATCGAGATCAATAAAAAGAAGGCAAAAAGAGAAAGCAGAAGAAAAACCGACTCGCCAAAGTCTTCCACTGCGCGCGGTTGACTTTCTTCCACGTGGGCACGCTATAAGTTTGCTAGGACACAAGTCATCGGGGTATAGTAGTCGTTTGGACAAGAGTCACATTTACGCCTCAACCTTCAAGTTGGAACTGCAGTTCTAGCCCGGCTCGGCGTAGGAAGAAGCTCGACTTGCGGGAGTCTCGCCGAAATATCGCCTTGACAGCCAAATAAATAGTTGCTCTAAAAAATCAATAAATAAGTACTGTCGTTGTCTGGGCTGAATTCCGGTCCGCGATTGCGGACTACGACTGTTGCATCATGAGACACGTGATAATCGTGTTGGGAGAAGGGTGAATCGTGACGGGAAAAAGCGGTACGAGCAGGACTAACACGTGTCGTATGATGCAATAACCGTAGTGCGCAAATGCGGCCCGGAATCTGACCCAGAGGCCATTGTTATACCAAAAGTTTGCGACCGCGACAGGTGCTGTCAAGTGTTACGAATCGTGTCGGGACCAGGGATGAGCGGAACTCCGAATTCCGATTTCCAATGGTTTTTGGCCTACCGATTTCCGAATTCCGAATTCCGAAAAAAAGCCTGAAAATGCGGAAGAAATCGGAAATATTCACGAGATAAAAAATTTTTACGCTCCACAAAACCAGAGTTAATTGTGTTTGCATGCAAACTTTCAGTAAAGAAGGATGGGCTCAAGTTTTTTGGTACGCGCAGTCACCAGGGGGGAGCGTTAAGAATTTCACTGAATGTATTTCCGATTTCCGCATTCCAATTTCCGATGCTTTTTGGCGTTCCGATTTCCGGAATTGAGAAGGTCCTTCCGATTTCCGAAGTTCAGAAAAAAATTTCCGCTCATCCCTGGACCAGCCCCAGACAGTAGAAAAATGCTGTCGCAGGAGCAGTTTGCAGCACCCGTCGCGGTCGCTGGCTCGAATGGGGATGTTGTGCCTGAAATGTGGAAACCGTGCGGTAATCGGTCGCTGTCGCGGCTGTCCGTCGCAGTGCAGTGCACTGCGACGGGTGTCAGCGACAGCGACCCAGCCAAATCCGGCATCGTGCTGGGTGTTTCTTGGCCCTGAGCGACAGCGACGGCTGGCCCTCAGCGACGGCGACGTAGCAGTGCTTTGCGACCGCGACATGCCTGTTGTGGGGTATAACAATGGCCAGGGAACGACAGTAAATAAATAAAAAAAATGAATTAGTAAACAAATCAATTAAGAAATAATTAAATAAATAAGTAAATAAATAAATAAGTAATTAAACGAAAAAGTGAACAAATAAATAAGTAAAATAGTAAAAAAATAAATAAGTAGTTAAACCGAAGAAAAGTATCATATTAAAGAAGAGATGAAAACGAGGAGAGGAAAAAAGTATCCGGAGTTGCAAAGGATGAGAAGAGAGTGGAGAAGATAAAGAGAGAGAGAGAAATAGGAGAAGTTGGAATGTATGAAGAAAACACCCTGCGATTTGAAGGAAATCGCCATTTTTTAGTTGACTTTTTTGGGTACTCCGGTGGGCACGGAAGAAAATGTTTATGGGGTCGCCACTAGCGTGTTCGATAGTGAGGTGATCAAGTAGGTCATAGAGGTTTCGGGTGACGAAGAACTCGTTAGGGATATCAATTCTGGCCGGTGGAGATTCGAGCATTTCTTTAATCGTGCGTGATTGTGATCAAGGTAGCCTCCCCCGTGTTATGAACTTTGCTAGCATCCTTTTCAATTTGTTTGTGTACAATTGAGCCATTCGGGTAGGTGACATCACCCACGAAACTTGAGCATCTAAATATGTGCATCTTGCAAGTTATGGCCACTTGAGGACTGCTGTGGGTCAATCAACTAACACTTCTGGGTCGATCATCTAACACTTTTTCATTGATTTTTGATGCAACCGTCAAACAACATGGAAAACATTTTTGACACAAAAATTCTTCAGAAACGACAGTGACGAGGTCTCCAAATGCAGAAAAACGCCAAAAACTATTTTGGCGCGAAATTCAAATCAAATTTAACAATGTATTCAAACTCGTTTTTCTTTGAAAATAAAGGTTTATCAGAGGCCCTTTTGACAATTCCGATCACTAAAGAGATCAAACTATACAAAAACATGAAAAAATGTTTAGATTTTCGATTTCGATATTTTTTGTTTAGAATTTTTTTAAAGATTTATATTTTCCTCATGGCTCAAAAATCTTGTGGTGCTCAGATAACTCAAAATTGGTATTTGACCCTCATTATGGCGGAAGCCGGCAAGAGCCCAGGACAAAAACACACAAAACAGCTTAAAACCGACTATAATTAGGATCACTACGCCCGTTCATGTTGTTGCTCCATTCTCGAATAACGAGTTCTTCAAGAGCACTAACTGTTTTGAAGAGAACGAGTTATAGGCTTGAGAGAGATGAAGCCAGATGTGTGAATAAAATTGTGTTGCTCCATTTCAGTGGTTCTCGTCGGATTCTGAGTTTTAAAAACGCAGCTGTCACAGAGACCAACCCATCTGACTCTCTACCGGAACAACAAGGTAAAAATTTTCAGGGAAGGCCCTGCCTCTGAAGAACCGGTAGGCTAAATGTGCAAACGCTCGAGATTTCGTTGTTTACTAAGCACGTGCATTTGTGTATGTACCACACTCACGGGTTCACTTGCGTACAGAATGCGTGCGATTGCGTACTGAATGCGTGTCATTGCCTGCCGGCAGCACAAACTTAGAAAACGACCTCGCCTACCGAATGGCTTGCGTACTGAACGCGGGCGATTGCTTACTGAACGCGAGCACATCCGTGCCGACGCACGGACTAACAAACTGACCTCACCCACTAGTTTTCCTGCGTACTGAACGCGAACACTTGCGTACCGACCGTGCACACTGACAAACCTATATCCCTCACCAGTTTGCCTGCGTGCTGAACGCGGGCGATTGCGTACTAAACGCGAGGACATCCGTGCCGACGGCGCGGACTAATAATAGGGACCTCAACGACCAGTTTTCTTGCGTGCTGAACGCGGGCGGTTGCGTACCGAACGTGAGAACCTGGTTACTGACCGCGTGTGCTCACGTACCGAACGCAGCGAAAAGTCATATTTCGTACTTACCGCGCGCGAAAATGAATGCGCGCGGTCAGTACGCCTCTATGAAATTTCGCGAGCGGTTGGTACGGAGCTCAGGCGTATCAAACGCGTGCACAATCTCGTTTGCGCGGTCAGTACGCAAATGCGCGCGTTTGGCACGAAATGCATTTTTTTCCCGCGGTCAGTACGATAGTGGCACGCGGTCGGTACGAAACGCGATTTTTCGCCCGCGGTCGGTCCACCCCATTGTCTGAGATGTATGCAGGACCTCAGTATACGTGTCCAGGACTCCGTATGCGAGTTCTGCCACCGAATCAGGCTTATGAGCCGGCGCAGACGAGCCACATCAGCAAGAGTCGGTGAAGTTTGGCTATAGCGACTGATCCTGTGCAATCGTGTCAGATTTGTACTACTCTATTTTTTCGACCTTCAAATTCAAAAAGTATATGGTTTGTTTCATATCTCTAGGAAGCCGCCATGCAGCTATTCTCTCACTGTCTTGAGAGCGGTGCGGTTGTTCCTCCACGTCTACCATGGCGTTTTCTCAAAAACAACCACATGACCTTCATAATAATGCTATCATAGCAACGTCGCCCCCCCCCCTCCCAGAGATTGGCGATACTGTAGAAGGGAAAACCCTTAGAAAAAGTTGTGAAATTTCTGAAAGTTGGGCTCCGCAGAAAAGGTTGAGGATTTGGCATTGCTCTAAAATGCCGTGATATTTTTTCATTTGATTTGGCTTCCAAACTAATTTTTCAAATGTGGTGGAATTGTTGAATTGATTTCGCTGTTATTGGTACACGCAGACAACGTAATCAATAAATGTAGTGAAATTGTTGCAAATAGAATCGGCAGGCGCTCTATAAATTATCAGAGCCAAATCACGCGTCATAAGGAGTCATAAGGCGGAATTGGGATCAAATCAGAAAATCGGTAACAAAAACGTTCTGAAATAATGTGCACCGTGAAAGCATTTAAAATACCAAAACTTTAAAGGCACTGTTCGCGATAATAATCGCTTTTCTGTTTTTTTTTGCCTTCCTGAAACCGGCTCCATTCTGATTCCAATGATGCTTCTGAAATCGTACAAGACCTTCTGGGAATGGAGTTAGGGTCCCTCAAAAATTGAGCTAGGGAAAATGGTGGACGAGTTGTCCGAAGCTTGTAACTTCCGTCTTTTGCAGCCAATGTATGCGAGCTGACCTGAGTAAAGAGAGAAGTTGAGAATGAAGGAAAGAACGGGGCCTTTGATCGGAAACCATCGCTCAACTCACGATTTCGAGTGTTCCTTTGTTCACGTCGAGGGGCGTAAAGGGGCGGGACTTGCCCACAGCGGCGGGGTTTGCCCACTTTTCTAAGCCGTTTTGCGGCTCCTGGGTAGATTTTCTTCCCGTTTTTTCGACGCTGTTCTGATTCTGAGAGCCGCGAGAAGCGTTTGTCATAAATTCGGGGATGAAGTTTATCGCAAACAGTGCCTTTAAAGATAACAGACACGCTCGAGAAAGTTGTTGAGATAACTACGCTACTTGGGTCGTATGGCCCAGTAGAACGCTCACGCCGATGGAAGCGTCAAAAACGAGTGAAAACTACTAAACATGAGTAGAAAAATTTCGTCAGCCCCGATCATGAGCTTCCAACCCCGCCCTCTCAATATACGGATACGGTCACTTCGGCTGGTTTTTGAAGCTTCCACCGAGGTGAGCGTTCTAGTACAGGCTGCAAGAGTCTGTCGGCTTCGCTATCCCAACCGTTTTATCGTTAATATGTATTAGCTGTTTCAACCGCTCGGGGAATACTCGTCCAATTTTACCCCATAACAAAAACAGCCGTTCTTCCTGTATTTGCATGCGGTTTTTTCGTACTACCAGCTTCAAACCTTCGATTCATGACACGAAATCGATAAAATTTCTGAGCGTGTCTGCTGCCTTTGAGAGGCCGATTAGACTTCCTCCGCTGAAAGTCGTGACAGCATGCAAGAGTGGAGTATCGATCATGCGACGCAGCACGATCGAGATGGAGTTTAGATAATGCGGAGCCGCACGATCGATCCCCCTCCATTGCATGCTGCCTTGCCTTTCAGCAGCGGGAGTCTATTCGGCCCCTAAGACTAGCGTGAATAGCCGAAAAGTTGTGTGAACTTCGTTTTCGTAATTTTTGTTCAATCGGTGAGGGAAGGTCTAGTACCCTTAGTGGGAGCTACACTGAAAAAGACAGAAAAACATTCGTTAACCTTATTACTAGCCCATAAGACCTAAATTCGCTCAGCATTGTTGGTTGGAAGTTTTTTTTCGTGTTGTCTTTTCTTCCTCGCCAGAGGACCTTCTGACGCGTGATTTGACTCTGATAATTTATAGAGCGCCTGCCGAACCTGTTTGCAACAATTTCACTACATTTATTGATTAAGTTGTCTCCATGCACAAACAAGAACGAAATCAATTTAACAATTTCACTACATTCGAAAAATGAATTTGAAAGCCAAATCTAATACAGCAATTTCACGACATTTTAGAGCAAAACCAAATCCATGACCTTTTTTTGCGGAGCCCAACTTTCAGGAATCACTATTTCATGTTTAATCGCACCTACCTTACGCATCGTTCATACTTTTGCGGAAGTGCCTAATGCCGCAGAAGTTCAATAGAAAAAAGAAAAATCAGATATCTGATACCGTTATAAAATGAGAAGTCAGACGTCTGATAATGGTATCATGTATGGTTTTCGTTTTTGATTTGATCTGGCAATTAACAGCCGGCCGCCGGTGAGATTTCAACCGCCCTCGCCAACCGCGGTAAAGATTTAAATGCTTTTTCTCGAGGAAACAAGACACGGACCTAGCTAAATGTATGGACGCTGTCTGAAAACTCAAATTTTATAGACTAGCTATTCAAACCCATCCGGAAAAATATATGTGTATTCGATATAATCAGATTTTCGCAACTCGGCAAATGTAGGTTTTTGAATCTAGTCGTTGCTCACGATAATTTCCAATTAATGAAATACTTTTTTTTAAAACTCAATGCTATCATGCTTTTCGCTCATAACATTTTTACCCTTGTTTTAGGAGGTGAACCTTTGGTAAAGAGTGTTTTCGGAAGTGTGTCGAAAGTGTTCTCAAACTGGGAAAATATTTTCGCGCTTCTTCAGACAATTCAAACTTTAAAAAAGACCAGATTTTTGCTTAAACCTTTTAGCTGTTGAGTATAATTGGTTTAAAAATCCGGTAATGGTTTCCCACTTCTGCTAGCTCTATAAGCCAGCCAGGTTCGTGGAATCAAATCCCAAAGTATTTTCCGTCTGGTGCTCTCGCCCCTGTGATTAAATTGAGAGACTCAGAGATTTGATGGAACGCTTTGTGGGGCTTGGTTCCATTGACCTGGCTGGCTTATGGAACCAACAAAAGAACCCAGCAGTTCTCTCGACGCGGATTTTCACGCAGATCTCAAAAAACTACTTTCATCATGCACCTATCCTCAGTGGTAAAGAGCTAGAAGATAAATTTGGTATTTCATGAACTCAAATCTGCTAGAAGACAGGAGAATATTTTCCCATCTGGAAACGCTATTCGACGCAGAATGTCATCGGGATTCCGAGTGAAAAATGAAAGCACTGGATGAGACAATGTATATCATGAATTGAAATCGGCTGGACAATAGCGAACGTATTTTTCCAACGTGGAAGCAATGCTAAACGTAGAATTTTCCATGAATTCCGAAAACAGCGTTCACTAGAAGTCTGTTGTCACCAAAGACAAAAAAGGTACCTGCAAAAACTGGCTATTTCCAAACTCATTTCGAAGCTTTCAAAAAATGACTTCAACAGCTCAAAAAATTGTGTAGTTGAAGCAGATCATTCAATGGGAAGAGAATTCTAGAAGGCGCCTACTTCGTCAGAAGAGATAGTTTTTTCGAACTATGTAAAAAAAATTTTGAAATGTTAAATACAAAAAAGTCTTTAGAAAACTAGATTTTTGAAATGCAAAGTTAGGAAAGAACATTTGACTTTTTGCGTTTTAGTACTGTGAACAACCTTCCCCTCTCGGACCGCTGTTTCCACACAAACCAACCTTTGCGTTTCAGTCATTGCAAGGAGCAGTTCGAACATTAGAGTAGTCAATTCTATGAGACCAAATGAAATGTTCTCTGCGAAATCACAGACGCGAGAGCTTTTGCCTTCATAACATTTCACAAATTTCATCCTCCTCGAAACAACTTCGTTAAAGGCAGCAGACACGCTCAAAAATGGTATCGATTTTATGACATAAATCAAAGGTCTGGAGCTGGTTGTATTGGGAACTGACGAAAAAACGAACGAAAACGGTGTACAAATAGAGGAATAACGGTTATTCTGTTATCAGGTGAAAGTGGACGAGTTTTACGGCGCGCGGTTGAAACAGCGAATATTAGCAACAAAACGGTTGAGATAGAGGAGCCGATATACTCTTATAGCCTGTACTGGAACGTTAACCTCCTTGGAAGCATAAAAAACCAGCCAAAGGGACCGTATTAGTACTATCAATGTGGACGAGTTTGTATTTTGGGGCGGGGTTGCAGAAACTCAGGGGCGGGGTTGCAGAAATTTTTCGATTTGCATTGCTGAAATTTAGTAGTTTTGACTCGTTTTTGACGTTTGGGCAGTCTACTAGGAGCCATGCAATTTCACAAACGTAGTTATCTCAACAACTTTTTCAAGCGTGTCTGCTGCCTTTAATTAGAGATAGAGCCACAGTTTGAAGACGGACGAAGAGTGTTCGCTTTGGGAGACAGATGGAAAGGAACTCCACAAAATGGTCCAAGCACGATCAATGCGGTTTTGCAGCTTTTTACTGGGGTTTGAGCCCTTTTGTGCAGATTACAACTGCTTACGGGTACATCTACAGACGAATAGAATGTAAATAGTCGAGTGCAGACACTAACTCAGCTTCCCACTAGGTGGGCGTGGTCAATGTCGAACCCGAGTGAGTGCCGAGATCAAGAAATCAAAGTGACTAATTATCGCGCAGATATGTCAAAAGCGGAAATTAACCTTTAACTATACCGAGAAAAAGATCGAACGTTATCTGCACAGCAGAGCTTTGGAGAATGCCAAATGTCGCCTGTTGTGTCATGGCTATTCGTAAACAAATTAAGACTTACGAAAGTTACCCAGACTCGTTTGTTAGTGTGCTGGCCTCCCAAGGCCACCTCAGGCGGTAGCAAAGGGTCGATTTCGAAATTTTCTCTTCTCTCTTCTCTGCTCTCTTCTTTCCTCTCAATTCTTTCTTCTGCTCTTTTTCGCTTGTCATTCTCTTCTCTACTGCCCTCTCTTCTCTTCAATTCTTTCTTCTCTTCTCCTTTCTCTTCTTTCTCCTCTCTCTTTTCTAAAATCTTTCTTCGCCTTTCTCCTCTTCTCTTCTCTTCTCTTCTCTTCTCTTCTCTTCTCTTTCTCTTCTCTTCTCTTCTCTTCTCTTCTCTTCTCTTCTCTTCTCTTCTCTTTCTCTTCTCTTCTCTTCTCTTCTCTTCTCTTCTCTTCTCTTCTCTTCTCTTCTCTTCTCTTCTCTTCTCTTCTCTTCTCTTCTCTTCTCTTCTCTTCTCTTCTCTTCTCTTCTCTTCTCTTTCTCTTCTCTTCTCTTCTCTTCTCTTCTCTTCTCTTCTCTTCTCTTCTCTTCTCTTCTCTTCTCTTCTCTTCTCTTCTCTTCTCTTCTCTTCTCTTCTCTTCTCTTCTCTTCTCTTCTCTTTCTCTTCTCTTCTCTTCTCTTCTCTTCTCTTCTCTTCTCTTCTCTTTCTCTTCTCTTCTCTTCTCTTCTCTTCTCTTCTCTTCTCTTCTCTTCTCTTCTCTTCTCTTCTCTTCTCTTCTTCTTCTCTTCTCTTCTCTTCTCTTCTCTTCTCTTCTCTTCTCTCTTCTCTTCTCTTCTCTTTCTCTTCTCTTCTCTTCTCTTCTCTTCTCTTCTCTTCTCTTCTCTTCTCTTCTCTTCTCTTTCTCTTCTCTTCTCTTCTCTTCTCTTCTCTTTCTCTTTATAACTCTTATATTCTCTATTCTTTCTCTTCTCTCTCTTTATATCTTATATTTATCTATGTACATATTATTATATATATATTTATATTTATAATATCTTATATTTCTCTTCTCTTTATATTTCTTCTCTTTCTCTTCTCTTTATATTCTCTTCTCTTATCTTCTCTTCTCTTCTCTCTCTTTCTCTTCTCTTCTCTTTCTTCTTTCTCTTCTCTTCTCTTCTCTTCTCTTCTCTTCTCTTCTCTTTCTCTCTTCTCTTTCTCTTTCTCTTTCTCTTCTCTTCTCTTCTCTTCTCTTCTCTTCTCTTCTCTTCTCTTCTCTTCTTCTCTTCTCTTCTCTTCTCTTCTCTTCTCTTCTCTTCTCTTCTCTTCTCTTCTTCTCTTCTCTTCTCTTCTCTTCTCTTTCTCTTCTTCTTCTCTTCTCTTCTCTTCTCTTCTCTTCTCTTCTCTTCTCTTCTCTTCTCTTCTCTTCTCTTCTCTTCTCTTCTCTTCTCTTCTCTTCTCTCTTCTCTTCTCTTCTCTTCTCTTCTCTTCTCTTCTCTTCTCTTCTTCTTCTCTTCTCTTCTCTTCTCTTCTCTTCTCTTCTCTTTCTCTTCTCTTCTCTTCTCTTTCTCTTCTCTTCTCTTCTCTTCTCTTCTCTTCTCTTCTCTTCTCTCTTCTCTTCTCTTCTCTTCTCTTCTCTTCTCTTCTCTTCTCTTCTCTTCTCTTCTCTTCTCTTCTCTTCTCTTCTCTTCTCTTCTCTTCTCTTTCTCTTCTCTTCTCTTTCTTTCTTCTCTTCTCTCCTCTTTTCTTCTCTTCTTCTCTTCTCTTCTCTTCTCTTCTCTTCTCTTCTCTTCTCTTCTCTTCTCTTCTCTTCCTCTTCTCTTTCTCTTTCTCTTCTCTTCTCTTCTCTTCTCTTTCTCTTCTCTTCTCTTCTCTTCTCTTCTCTTTTCTCTTCTTCTTCTCTTCTCTTCTCTTCTCTTCTCTTTCTCTTCTCTTCTCTTTCTCTTCTCTTCTCTTCTCTTCTCTTCTCTTCTCTTCTCTTCTCTTCTCTTCTCTTTCTTTCTTTCTCTTTTCTCTTCTCTTCTCTCTTCTTCTCTTCTCTTCTCTTCTCTTCTCTTCTCTTCTCTTTCTCTCTTCTCTTCTCTTCTCTTCTCTTCTCTTCTCTTTCTCTTCTCTTCTCTTCTCTTCTCTTCTCTTTCTCTTCTCTTCTCTTCTCTTCTCTTCTCTTTCTCTTCTCTTCTTCTTCTCTTCTCTTCTCTTCTCTTCTCTTCTCTTCTCTTCTCTTCTCTTCTCTTCTCTTCTCTTCTCTTCTCTTCTCCTCTTCTCTTTCTCTTTCTCTTCTCTTCTCTTCTCTTCTCTTTCTCTTCTCTTCTTCTCTTTCTCTTCTCTTCTCTTCTCTTCTCTTCTCTTCTCTTCTCTTCTCTTCTCTTCTCTTCTCTTCTCTTCTCTTCTCTTCTCTTCTCTTCTCTCTCTTCTCTTCTCTTCTCTCTCTTCTCTTCTCTTCTCTTCTCTTCTCTTCTCTTCTCTTCTCTTCTCTTCTCTTCTCTTCTCTTCTCTTCTCTTCTCTTCTCTTCTCTTCTTCTCTTCTCTTCTCTTCTCTTCTCTTCTCTTCTCTTCTCTTCTCTTCTCTTCTCTTCTCTTTCTCTTCTTCTCTTCTCTTCTCTTCTCTTCTCTTCTCTTCTCTTCTTCTCTTCTCTTCTCTTCTCTTCTCTTCTCTTCTCTTCTCTTTCTTCTCTTCTCTTCTCTTTCTCTTCTCTTCTTCTCTTCTCTTCTCTTTCTCTTTCTCTTCTCTTCTCTTCTCTTCTCTTCTCTTCTCTTCTTCTTCTCTTCTCTTCTCTTCTCTTCTCTTCTCTTCTCTTCTCTTCTCTTCTCTCTTCTCTTCTCTTCTCTCTTCTCCTCGCCTTGCCTCGCCTCTTCTACTCTTGTTTCGTCATAGATTTTCCTTCTCTCTCTCTTCTTTCTTCTCTTCGGCTTTCTTCCCTCTCCCCTCTCTCATCTTATCTCTCTCCTTTTCTCATCTCGAAAAATTAATGTGAGTCTAAAGGTAGTGTGCACGATAAATTTCACTTCCGATATCTCCACGGTTTACGTGAGGTCTGGTGCCCTATATAGCGGAGCACGCTTGAAAAGGACGCGAAAGTCGCGTTTTTGAGCCAAGATAGGTTCTCCCTTGTTTACGTTGATTTTTGAGCGTGGAGGAATTGAACGCTAGAAGGATGATACCTATAAGTGCATTGAAGCGCTCAGCTCACTTATCAGCACTTCACTTGATCATTTCTGTAATCTGAGTCTTCATTCGATCATTTCGAGGGGGCGGATCTGGAACACCAAAACGCTTGTTCGCAGCCTTTATTTTGCCGCTCCTGGCTCGTTTTCTACCGTTCTTTCGACACTGTGAGCCTAGGGTCCTTCTCCCCTATCACTTCGCTGCGGAAAGTCATCGATGATGATCATCGTGAACGCTGCCTTTAATGATATCAAAATTTACCAACAAACTCATTCAAAATAGGATATTATTGATTATAGTAATCGTGTACACCACCACTGGTAGGATTTGGTCAAAAAGCGAGCGAGGTCGGAGTTCGCGTATTTTTTCGCCTTTTTTGTATAACTGGCTGTGTGTAGAGAGCCCCTGTCCCGCCGGTTTCGTTCAAAGTTGACTTTGAAGCGAGTTATACAAGATAAACGAAAAAGACGCAACAACCCGACCTCGCTCGCTTTCTGACGAAATACTACGAGTGGTAGTGAAATCATGTACATTTAATTTGTCATATGTATCTACGATTGCATTATATTGGTAACTTGAACAATTTGTACTTTGCTGCCTTCTTCACTAAAGGGGCTCGGAGCAAGTAATGATGAGAATTGTCTGAAGGTAAAACCGAAACAGTCCATATCTAAATTTGTAACAGTTTTGCTTCGCTACAAAAGGTTTATGATTTTTCATTAAAGAGATTGTGAGAATCTCGTTAAAAGAAGTGAAATACTTAATGCGAATGATTTGGCGTGCAACCTGGACGAAACGCTAAAAGTTCAGTGAAATTATGGACCATTGATTTGGCTGTTCACTTGTTCAATAAATAGCAGAAACTCAGTTACCATTGAAAAACCAAAACACGCGCGTGCTACTGAGCACACATTTATATTCGTGCGGCCGCAATTATTTTAGTCGACGGCATTTGTTCAAACACGTTGTGTGATGTTATTTTCATTTCTATTGAATAATACTTCCCAGAATCGCTGTTCCTGAATATTTGGGTATAAGGCGAAACTCGGTTCATAGCTTTGCAAACTTAAGCTGTAATCTTTGGCCTGGTTCTAGAGAAGACGGGCGTGATTTGTTCTCTCAATGTTAATTGAATTTTTCTTATTTATTGATCAAATGCTCAGCCAAATCAATGGTCCATCATTTCACTGAATTTTTAGCGTTTCCTCCAAGTTTCATGCCAAATCATACGCATGATGTATTTCACTTCTTTTAAAGGCAGCAGACACGCTCAAAAAAGTTGTCGAGATAACTACATTAGTGGGGTCTTAGTGGCCCTAGAAGAGCCCTCACGAAGTTGGAAGAGTTGAAAACGAGTTAAAATAACCGTATTTGAGCCGTATTGAGTCACAAAATCATCCTATCTCCGCCCATCGATACGGGCTCCGCCCCTCAATACAAATGTTCAATGCTCGATTACGGTCATTTTGGCTAATTTTCTACGCTTCTAACGCCGTAAGCGTTCCAGAAAGGACCGTGCGAGTACATTAGCGTCGTTATCCTAACAAATTTGTCGCTAGCTCCGCTATTTCAGCCAGTGCGGGACAACTCGTCCACATCTGGGCCAATATAGAACGAACCGCTATATCTTCATTTCAGTCGATTTTTTTCAGGTTTTTTCTTTATCTCTGAATATTAACAGCTTCAGACCTTCGATTCATTCTATAAAACTGATATCATTTTTGAGCGTGTATGCTGCCTTTAACGAGATTCTCACAATTTCTTTAACGCCAAATCATAAACCTTTGTAGCAAAGCAAAACAGTCACAAATCCCGTATTATTTTAGCATTGGCCCCCTTTGAAAAAAGAAGCCAAGAGTCCTTCCTGATTCTCCGGTAGTCGTCCTCCGTAGTCTACCGTAAACATGAAAGCGAACTTCATACAGTGCGTTCAGAAATGATAGGCTAACCCTTGAAAATCAAGGTTTTCAAAATGCTTTACAATCTGGCGGTCCATACTGTTTACCATTGAATTCAGCAGTGCGAAAAACCTGTGCTTACTCAATCTTATGAATAATGCACGATTTTGAACAATTTAAAGGTAAATTTTCGGTTTTTCACCGCTCAGAAATGATAGGCTCACCCTGCGAAAACAAATATTTATTGAAGAAAACGTGAACAAAGAATAAAATCCAGTATGATATAGGTCCACCACCGTTAGCTATGACCTCGAAATTTCTCTTATGCATAGAAAGGATCAAATTTGATATGACATTCTCATCAAGGTTGATGCAGGCCTCGAGAGCAGCAGCTTTAGGCTCATCTACAGTGTCATACTGGTTGTTGTTCGCATAAACCTGGCGCACAATTATGCCCCAGATATTCTCTATGGGGATGCAATCAGGGCTGCGCGCAGGCCAATCCATCACCCGATTTGCTCCAACCAGGATTTTGTAGACCTCGACACATGTACTGCAGCCTTATCCTGCTGGAAAGTGAAGTGCTGACGTCGTATTCTGGAAAAGAACGGCGGTAGATGTGTCCTCAGAGTTTCCTGGTGTCCCTCCAAGTTTCCCCAACACATCGGCGAGCCGCGACCAAAATACCTACTGCTAAAGATCAACGGATCCTTGCGGAGACCCCCCAGTAGTACCTAGCTCCATCAGGACCATCAAGATAAAATTTTATCTTGTTGGAGAAAATCACCTGAACAATTTTAGGCTCATTTTTCAAGTTTTCTTGGCTTATGGCAGATCGCCTTACCTTTGTCCAGTCGCTTGCCATGTTCTCTCTTGCAAATTCCAGTCGAGCTTCTTTATAGTTGGCGGACATCAACGAGGCCTCCTTCATAACTAGGCGGACGAGTTTTTCATTGCCGTTCAAGGTGCTCCAGGCAGTTGTGTTCGGAACATCAAGCGATAATTCAGACCTGACTTGATTCAGCGACAGCGTGCTGTTGGACCATACGCGACTGATCCTTCAGGCATCCTGACTGGTGACCTTCTTAGGGCGTCCGGTAGACTTCGCCTTTCCATAAGAAGCCGGGTCTCTAAGAAACTGCCAAGCACAGTGTTTTGCAAACGTCCGATTTTGGTCGCTATTCTTCGCTGACTCAGTCCAACAGAGGCGAGAGCACGAATCTGAGCTTCTTCAGAAGTAGTAAGAGCAGTACCACGTCCCATACTAGTATACATTGGATCCGAATCAAAAAATTTCGGATACTCGGATTTCGGATAACTCAAAAATCAAAGGTCTTAGATATCCGACTCAAATGGATAGAGTCAAAATAACAACATCGGATAATCCGAGTCATTCGGATAGAGAGGCTAAACGGACATTCGGATCTCGGATCAATCCGAAAACTACCTTTTTCCGGTGATTCGGAACTTGGATCATTCGGATTTTGACCTTTTTTCGGTGAGTAGGAATCCGAATATCCGAGTCGGATATCCGGTCGGATACAAGTGGGTATAATGCACTCTGATTTTCAGGAAAAAAAGGTTTTCTACCGTACCAAGAAAGAAACATTCATTGATAATCATCTTTATATCGAAATATTTGCAAACCAATTCTATTTTTGAAAACGTGTTCATCAATTTTGTAAATACCCGTGAATTCCGGTCTGAACCTGCCCCACCGTACCATCAATGCGCCATACTCGCAAGAACAAATCAAACGAAGAGGAACAATGCCTTATATGCGCAAAATCTACGCTGACGATGCGTAGAAATACGCCGGAAATTTCACACTGTGCGCCAATCGTATGCCTGTAGTGTCTCATGCAAACTGGGGCGTCGACAACAGGTTGAGCCGCCCACCATGAGCTACCGCTGGCCAACGCGCCGATATTTGGTAGGGCCGTGGCCGCTAGTTATGGGCTGGTCGAGCTGTTGTACAGCTAGCGTTTTCGCGCCCTAGATATAGCTCAAATCCGCAATCGCGTTCAGTCCTCATTATCACAATCGTAGACGCGAAGCGGTTGTTTTTGAAAAAATCAACTAGAATCATTCTCAAAACAACCGCTCCGCTTCTACGATTGTGATAATGAGACGTTGCGGACTGAATGCGATTGCGGAACTAGATCATAAAAGGGAAGTATACGACGCATTTTAGGCATCCTTCAAATGATAAGATGCAGGGCAGCCGGTCCAATTACTCAGCTTTGGGGTATAGGCCCCGCCCTGCATCCGGAGGCCCTGCCCATCCTGTGGCGGCCCCAGTGGAGTATAGTTGTACACAAACGAAATTTTCGACAACTTTCGAAAAAAAAATCCAACGAATTTCGAAAAAAATTTGGAAATTTCGAGTTTCGAAATTCGTTCGTTTGACCTCCGAAATTTCGAAAGTTTTTCGAAATTCGTTCGTTCGAAATTCTTTCGAACGAAATTTTTTCGATTTTCGTTCGTTCGACATTTATTTTTCGAAATTGTACAATTGTACAGTGGAGGCTGGGCGACTCAGCCGCGACGCGTGTCGGTGTAAAGTAGTTCCTGAGCTAGGTGAAACAGTCCTGCAGGATGTGAACTGCTGCTAAATACATAGGCCGCTAAATGCGACAAATCGAAATGTCAACAGCCTGACAACAAGGACAACAGGGAGCAACGGGCAGGACTCCGGCTGACGATGTGCGCGATGTGAGTTGTCAACAGGGAGCAGTCTGTCAACAACTCAAAGGGCTACAGTAGAACGAAATCCGCATGGCTACAGTAGAACGAAATATCGAGTCGTGACATCAGATACACTTTTTTGGGTAACAGCATATCAGCCGAATCTACCGATATCCGACTCATTATCCGATGCGAATCATCATATATTTCGGATATTCGGTATCCGAATCATTATCCGACTCACAGCACATTTCGGTGATTCAGATTTTGAATCAAACGGATTTTGGGGTTTTTTCGGTGAATCGGATTTTGGATCACTCGGATTTCGACGTTTTTTCGGTGATTCGGATTCTGGATCATTCGGATTTTTAAGTTTTTTTTTTCGGTGAGTCGGATTTTGAGTCATGAAAATTTACCCACGTCAATGATATATATGGAACTTGTAGCGAGAAATTTTTCAAAGTGAGAAATTTGAATTTTTACAGGGTGAGCCTATCATTTCTGAACGGTGAAAAATCCGAAAATTTATCTTAAAATGGAGTAGTTCAAAATCGTGGAGTATTCATAAGATTGAGTATGCCGAAGTTTTTTGCACTGCTGAATTCAATAGTGAACAGTATGGATCGCCAAACTGTGAAGCGCTTTGAAAACCTCGGTTTTCAAGGATGAGCCTATCATTTCTGAACGCACTGTATTCGTGTTCATCGCTCCAAATAACGCGTCTAGACGAAGTTTGGACACGAACCACTTGCATTTTTGATATCCGCAATTGCGGACATTCGGTCGTTTTTTTATTTTCCGGTCCTCTCCTTCCGTAATTTAACGAGAGCCTGAAAACGAATCCAATCTCATGTATTATTGTCGCATCGTTTTGTGGTTTTAATTTTTTCTCCACTTTTTCCATTTTGGAGAAGTGAAACCTTCAAGAGACAAAATTGTCCGATGTGTACAAGTTTAAAAACTCGTGACCCACACCCATACAAAACGCCACTCATTGTCGCATTTCGAGCAACAGGTGAGCAAATCAATATTATTAATAAGTAATATTCGATATTGCGTGATGATTAGGACTTCCGAAACTCGTGACTCATAGCCATCAACAATCAATACATTGGTAATAATCGATGTAGTCTGATAAGTGAAATTCCTCAACCAAGAGACCCACAACCATCAACAATCACCAGTCCCGGCCGCATTTTCTGCAATAAGCGCGAAAATCGATAGTGTTGATTATCGTTCAAAGATGCGTCATGAATGCGAATTCTTACAAGTTTAGTACTTACCCGAACGACCTGTGGTAATTGGCTGCAGATCCACCCACACACCCTGGTCTCCAGAGCCGTAACATGCACAAGCAGTTTTCGCGCTCCACGGCTGTGTATGTAAACCCACGGTTTATGTGTGTGTATTATGTAAACCCACGGTTTTGAGGCACCCTTCAATGTCAAGTTGTCGAGTTCACATTTGAATAGGAGCGATCTGCATACATTTCAAGCCTCCTGACCAGAATGATCTTCTTAGCCCAATTTTAGGTGTACCAACAAGACCGTGAACGCCAAATAAAAAATGAGATTAACATAATAACTTTGCGGGTTTTTCAATTTTTTCTCGAGTATCAGCAAACCATTTTGAACCATTCTTGGGTGCTTGAACCAATTTTTTACCCTTTTTTCAGAGAAAAAAACGCTACCCCAAATCTTCTCAGAACGTTGATTTCGGAATCGCGGGTTTGCGCACGTGCAGTTTAAAACCTAATCCGGTGCGCGCTCAGCGCGCACCACAATATTAATCTCGCGTTGTTCACGAATTACATTTCATGCAAACGATAGTGGTGTAATTTAATTGGCAATGAGTCATTGATAATGAGAAATAAGTTTTAAGAATAAGTTTTTAATGTGACAAGGTAGAATGATAGTTTTCAATAATGAATCAATACTGCTATTAAATTTGTAAACCACTTAAAACTATCAAGTCAGCAAACTTAATGCAATTTTATAACAAATTGTGAAAAAAAGCTCGATCAATATGTCTCTTCTCACTCCATTCTGATTTGTCTGACAATGAGACCGAGACAGGTGTAAAATCAGTGTTCCCAAAGATACCGATATGATATTTTTTGCCCCTATTTTTCATCAAACATGCACATTTGACGACTACGAAGACCGAATTTTGGTGTTCGGCGCATAGAAGGCAAGAAGTCGGGCTCTCATTGGACTACAACTGGACT
Organism: Aplectana chamaeleonis; assembly: GCA_029168955.1. Lineage (NCBI taxonomy): Eukaryota > Metazoa > Nematoda > Chromadorea > Rhabditida > Cosmocercidae > Aplectana > Aplectana chamaeleonis. Next base: position 86,014 of record JAPDOI010001779.1, on the reverse strand, counting down.
AAGATTCCTGGGTAACCCTGAAGACTAGAGGGTCTATATTCAGCACCACTTCTTGATGTTTCTTTGATAAGCAGAGCAGAGCAAATTGTGCTAGAACGTCTTCTCACAATGCTCTATTGCTACATACTCATACAGTCGGAGCTTAGTACGTCAGCACAATAGCATTATTACACCGGCACAAGGGGATGAGCAGCACCCGCGCTGTAGCTACTGGTAACAGCAAGAGCTGCTGCCAACGAGCACGAGCTCCTGCTACTTGTGCTGGAGTACTAACGCTTTGTTTATCGTGGCACGCGTGATATTGCCAGCCCCTCTTTCCCAGTGTCGGCTGACACTCTCCTCCATTGATTTGTCTGATAAGAATGAAAATTGCAGCATCCCCTTGTACGACGGCGGCGGGTATGTAAGGCAGCCAGTCTCGCTGAATGGGCAGTTGGCCGTTGGGTCCAGTCCGGGGAGGTAACCTTGTGTCACTTTTCGGACGTCAATTTTGAACGCTGAAGGATTTTCCCCATGGCGATGGAAGCCTCCTCGTTTTGGACCGTGGTGTAATATCTGCGGTCCCCGTTCGGATATTAGCTTTGCAGAAACAAAGGAAGCGCAATTGAGATAGAACTTTACACTACAGTAGGAAGTGTTCCCTCGAAAAGCATGTGGTTTATCTTTTATGACTACAAACTTACTCTTAACCCTTATCGTTTTGATCGTATCAAACTTATCATTACAAGAATTCACGATATATTTACAAATTTTAATACGATAAACATATAGTATGAGGATTTGAGTAATTAAGGATTAAGGATAGGATTGCATTCATATGGATTATTATAATCACATGATACCAGTCACAGGCCAGAAGGACGTTGCGTGGGTTCAGGATGATGCCAGGCATAGAGCCATGAGAGACGAGATGTTTATCCACCACCAGCTAGCGGTTGTGGGCGAACCCTCATTTTATACCGCAGAGGAACGCTGTAAAGATTGCATCATCCTGAAGTTCCCGGGGGCGATCAGTAAAAGTGGATCACCTCAGGTTTCTCAGCCCACGCGGCAGTGGCAAAGATGACGTCTTTGTTGCGGATCGCGGCGAAGTTGGCCCCCTTGCTGCTGGCCGTGGCAAAGGTCATACCCAGCACCGGTAAAGAGGGTGGCAGTCCAAATTCTCTCTCCGTTTGCAGAACAAGCTGTCGATGACGAGGGGTAGAACGTCTGCATACGTTTGCAGGATATTCTGCCGCTGCCAGCAGCTCCTGCTCACAACGAGCGGTAGTACTCCATGTTTGCCCTGGAGTACTAACGCTATTATGCCGACGTACTAAACCCCAACTGTCTGACTATATGTACAGATGATCGTTTCATGATCACGTCAGCTCAACTCAAGATTTATGGACTCTTAAAATTCAGTTTCAAATGAAATTCGCTCAAGGAGGTTTGAAGGAACGGTTAGCTACTTTTTTTTAACAATGAGATGAGGGCACATGAGTGTTCTATAGACGAAGGACCCTGCTACCACTGCGCTTCATTCTGTGCATGAGAAACGGAATTTCGAGTTGAGAAGAGAACGCTCAACAGCATTAGGCTTCATGCTGCAGTCGGAAGCTGAAAATTAGTCCGGAATATGTGTTTGTAAGTGTACAGCGAAGGCAGAAGAGCCTTTTAATTCAGACTCCCGAATCCCGAAAAGCCACGTTCAATGGCTAACACGAGAAAGCACGACGCTCAGACACACGTTCATCTACACGAAGGTAAATTGTGTCTGCAGTGACCTTTCTTTTCTGACGGCATTGAGGCAGGTACGTCAATGCCTCAATCAAGGTGATTCAGGGGAATGATTCGTATCGAATGCACTATCTCAACACGCAAAGACCAATATTGGTGCCTGGAACACATTACGCTTCTTTTGAATCTTTCCTGATTCTCGTTGGCTATTCAGCAAAGAACAATATGATAAGTGTACGTCGATGATCTCTGCCTCATATTGAAATCCTTTCCACACATTCGGTTACTCAGGTAAAACTAGTTGTCGAGAATCGGACGAAAAGTTGTCCTGCAGGCGTACGAATGCAGGAAAACTTTCGCAGATTCTAGAGAAATCTGGACAACTTTTCGTCCATTTCTCGACAGCTTCTTGCCCGATTCTCGAAAGTTAACACACATTTTTACACGTGTACAGCTGTATGAAAAACCCAAAAATTGGGGTCCTGCCCAACCGTTCGTTACAACGGTCGGTGAAGCCGACGGAAATGGCTTCACACCACTTTGTTTGCCGAATTCCCAAATTGGCTCGATTAGCCGACAGAGGCAGAGGCAAACTGAAAAATCGTTCAACATGGACCGCTATTGGCTTTGCCCAGCACCAGTGCGCTATCACTGTAACGGTCTTCGGAAATACTCAAGACGGTCAAAGTTTGAGTAGAGAGTAAATCGACCACGCTGGGCTCAAATAATCTACTCTCTTAACTCCTAGTTTTCTAATATCTCGAGTCCCGGGGGACCACACCTAAGAGAGGTGTGAACCATTATACTGTAGCGGTGTTAAGCCTCCATCTTAGGCGGTGAAAGTTCGTATGTAGGGTGAATCGATCACGATGGACTCAAATATCCTACTCTCGTGACTCCTAGTTTTCAAAATTGTCGACTTTCGGGGGCTACACCTGCAGACAGCGGCCAAACTGCTGGCTGCACGTGAAGACCCACCGGAAGTCCACTTTTTGTACACCAACATAATGCTAAACAACCATTGCAAGGTTTAGAGCTGCATATGTCGGTCAGAACTGGATCACTCGAGATTTACTCGAATAAACAATCTAAATTTAAAACGTTGTTCTGATACTTCTTAGGTAACTTCTAAATAATATACTTTAAATCCCACTGCTGCAATTTGAAAATTAAAAAAAAAACGAGTTTGCTATTCCAGAAATCAGTGAAATACATTATAATTGATAACCAGCTAGAAGAATGGAGAAAAAAAAACGAAAAAAAAACCACAGAGGACCCACACGAAAAGAAAAGAAAGAAAACGAGCAGTCGCAACATTTGAAGAATGGGGTGTAAGGAGGGTTCTGAAGCGATAACCTGAATTCTTGGGAAATTTTCGACATATCCGAAACATATTCTCAATTTCGGAAGGAGTCGTCGAGAAATCTGTCCGAAACACTGGGGGCCTCCTAAACAGGCAGCAGCGACCGTTTATCCACATCGTTTATCGCACTGAATACGCAGGAAGTTGGAAAGTTGAAACTCGTTGAAACTCGTAGACCACCTCCTCCGGCGAAACAGTGAGATGGAACACGTAGGGATAAATTAACCTTTTCACGACGAGGGCGAATCGGGGCGAGAACACCGCAGCGGACGAGTTGTCCCGCAGTAGGGGGATGGATAATCGATGGTTTTTGGCGGGATAGCCTGAGTATCAGACGTGATAGCACACGGGAATTAGGTAGGCAGCGATTTATGAGTTCATTCTAGGCTTGGTCACTGGTAGTGACACGTTTAAATTTTATCGTTCTTGGCTTACGCGATTATAATTGCTTTCACACATTGATATTACTACTAGTATTCAAGTATTCGAGTAATCTTTGTTGCAAATTTGGGAACAAGTTGTTTTTTATTTTCATATCTTCACTTTGGGTCTGGGTTGTTTTTTTCCTTGGATGTCCTTTGTATGACAGATCGTGACTATGCTGGCGGGAGGAACCATCATCGAATTAACAGTCGTTTCATTATAGGCATACATAGTGGTATAGTATTGGTGTCGCCGGGTTATTTTATTCGCGGTTGTCCAAGGTTTTACCTGTGTGGGACAACATTTTCGTTCGGTTGGTTTTTTCCCCTTGGTTCTCGGTTTGTTGACTATTTATTTTTAAGATAGTACGTTTCAGTGTTCTCTTTGGTGGTTTCGTCCTGTAGTGGCGTAGGATCTATCTTCAATACTGGAGATTATTATTTTCTTAGTGGGTGCACCTGAAGAATCAAAATTCACATAGTAGGTTAATTAAAAAAAACAGCGGTAGTTGGGTGTTAGCTGTCGGAACGTAACTTAACCCTTTTTGGTTCAGAACTCGACATGTCGGAGGATCAACCTAGTAAGAGAACGGAACTAGTGGCTTCTATTTCGACTCAAGTCGCCAAAGGAGTTGGACCGTTGATTGCAGAGATGGTAGAGAAGAAATTTAAGGAGAAGCAGAGTGCGGGATATAGTGTTTGTCGCATCCATGTGCCTACTCTCGCCCATCCTGGACTTCGGGCGCAAGCGGAATTCCTAGCAAAGTGGATTCAAGAACTCGAAGACGTTGAGGCGAATGGTTCAGAGGAATCTAGGAGGGACAAGATCCAGAATTTGAAGAAGAATCTCAAAAGAAGATTAACGACTGTGGTTGGAGCCGACACGGATCCCTCAATTTCCACTCTTGCGGACACATTTGAGAAGGTAGAAGCGGTCATTGACCAAACGGACGATTTCGGTAAGATCGTGGAGGATCACCTCAAGAAATCGAACGCCTCCAAGCAGCCAGAAAAGAAGACGATCTGAAGAGCTCTTTCGAAAGGGCGGATTCTCCGTGGGAGCAGGGATGTCCGCCATCACGTATCCGCAGCTCCCAGCGATTCCCCAACCAGTACCACAGTTCTACCAGCAACAGTTTCAACCAGCTCCAACTCAGTTCGCACAGTACCCAGCTCCAAACCAGCAGTTCTACAGCCCTCCGATCAGAGGTTTCAAGCAACAGCCCAACATTCTCAGATCCTGTTACAATTGCGGGCAATCAGGACATCTGGCAGCTTTCTGCAGGGTACCCAAGAAAAACTGACGACTATTTAGCCGGTGGGATCATAAGACATACGAATTTCTGGCTATCTCTAGAAGTTTCTAATTTAGTTAGGCAGTGTGTAAATTCAGGTGTAAAAGTAAATTTTACAGATGTCGTTCCGCAGCAATCAGATGTCCCGTCTAATCGCCGTTCTGCTTATGATGACAAACAGTTTGTCGATGGTGCTATTCAAGAGTTGCTAGCCACTTGTGCAGTTGATGAAGTCGAAGAGAAGCCCCACATCGTGTCTCCCCTTTCTGTAGTTGAAGGTAAAAAGCCCAGACTCATATTGGATTTATCATGGTTCAATAAGTTTGTCGTTAAAGAGTCCATAAGATTTGAGGATATGTCCAAAGCATGGGACATGCTAAAAGTGGGAAAATTTTTGTGTACCTTCGACCTCGAGTCCGGGTATCACCACGTATCCATAGATTCTGCGGACAGAAAATTTTTCGGCTTCTCATGGAATGGGCGTTTTTATGTGTTTAATGTACTACCCTTTGGTTTTTCCCCCGCCCCGTTTATTTTCATAAAAATTTCCAAACCACTTTTAGCAAAATGGAGAAAAATGGGGATCAAAATATGTTTGTATATAGATGATGGTCTGATATGTGGTCCCGACGAGGAACAAGTGGTTAAAGCGGTGAAATTAGTTTGCAAAGATTTCGAGAATGCAGGAGTTGTTATTTCCTGGAGTAAAAGCAGGTTGACACCAGTTAGCAATGGTGCGTGGCTCGGTTTTGACATCAATCTAAAAGAAAGAGAAGTTAGTATATCTAGTGAGAGAATCACTAAAGCCGTGCGACGGCTTCAGAGCCTGCGAGGCTCTAGAGCTCCCACTCTGAGAGAGCGGATGAAGTTGTTGGGAACTATTAGTTGGATGTGGTTTATTCTAGGTGAAGAAGCCCAGTTATTGTGTAGAGCTCTGAACTCGAAGGTCATATCTGTGGAAGGCTCACTTGATAGACACATACCGTTAGAAGAAGAAGAAATAGTCGATGTCGATTACTGGATCGACAGAGTCACTAGTGGTGACTTGAAAAGAAAATTTGATAAGGAATCTTTCTTTCCTTCCTTTATTTTGTTGACCGATACCTCGGACTTGGGATTGGGAGCAGTACTCCTTTCTTCTTTCGGGAAGGTTTTCGCATCTAAAAACATACCTTTGGACATGGTAGGACAATCTAGCACCTGTCGGGAGATGTTGGCTATACAGTTTGCGTTTGAAAACTGGAAGGAATTACTGAAAGACTCAGGAGTGGAACTTAGAGTGGACAATCAAAGCGCAGTTGCCATCATGAAGAAAGGAAGTTCAGTTCCATTATTACATAACATTGCGCATAATGTGTTAGGTGTGCTTAGAAATTATAATATCATTGTAAAAAGTATTTGGATTCCTAGAAAAGAAAATATAGAAGCTGATCTAGCCAGTAGATTTTTGGATTATGATGACTGGGGTATACAAGATAATATTGCAATTTTGTTGCAACAGAGATGGGGGAAAGCGCAGCCGGATTTGTTTGCTTCCCCCGAAAACAAGAAGACTGTCCAGTTTGTCGGGAGATCATATTCCTCCTCAGAATATCAAGTAGCGACTGATGCGCTTAATCCGGACAATCTCTCTCTCTGGTCGTCAGGTTTACTTTGGGTAGTACCTCCTCCCGGGCTGGTTTATGCGTGTTTACATACGATCAAGGAAGCTTAGGGAAGAGCCATTCTGGGGATCCCATACTGGCCTTCGCATCGCTCTTTTTCTGCACTAAAGCGATTCGGCGGTCAATGGATTGAGGAAGTTAGGGATGGAGTACTTTTTCCTATAGGAACTAAAATATTCCATCCTCCATCCATTCCTTCGTGTGCCTTTCCATCGGAGTTCTCCTCCTTCCCCTTTATTTTTGTGTTTGTGGACGCCTCCACAGGTCCATTACCGCTCCGACCCTTACCCTTTGTTTGACTCTCGGCTTTGCGTTCTAGACGATAAAGCCCTTGCCGCTGAGGTGTTCTCGTCTCGAGTGAGACAGGTGAGTGAAAGGGGTGTTTGTGTCGAAAAGTCCGATTTATCGGACGTGAGACATAAATTACCCTTTTCACGACGAGGGCGAATCGGGGCGAGAACACCGCAGCGGACGAGTTGTCCCGCAGTAGGGGGGATGGATAATCGATGGTTTTTGGCGGGATAGCCTGAGTATTAGACGTGATAGCACACGGGAGTTAGGTAGGCAGCGATTTAAGGGTTCATTCTAGGCTTGGTCACTGGTAGTGACACGTTTAAATTTTAAAATTTTCCTTGTATTGTTGGGAGTTGATTTCGGACAATTAGATATTGTGGTTTTCCAGACCACCCGCGGCTTCAATCAGTGCGTCTCTTGCAAGAGCAAGCCCGGCTGATGGAGGAGCCTCTGGATGAGGTGATTCAGAGCCTCCTATTGTCGTCGAGGGCCTCCAGCACGTTGAAAGCATACGAGAGAGCTGTTGGGGAATTTGAGGCTTGGCAACAGGAATTCCCAGAAACGAGGAACTGCAATGAGCTGGACAGTGCCGCCGTGTTTGTCGCTAAGAAGAGCTGCTCTTCCTCGGCTAGGTCCATGGCGACCTTCATTGCGGCTTTGGCGTTCTTCAGAATAGGCAGGAAACCGCAAGAGTCAGAGCAGTGGTTGATTCTGGACGAGATGGTGAGGGCCAAGAAAAGAGCAGAACCGACTAAACAACAGAAGTTCGCGACCCAGCAGGAGTGGCAGTTACTACTGAGTGCTGTGAAATCGAGCGGCTGGCCTCGCTGGAGAATAGTCAGAGCTCAATTGTTACTGGCTTTGCTATTTTGCGGATTACTCAGAGTTTCTGAAGCCTTGAATCTGCTGATTGCTGATGTTTCGGAGGACGGAGCAAGCTGGAAATTCATAATAAATGTAAGATCTAGAATTTTGATCCTTAATTTATTTACTATAGTCCCATAAATGTTTAAAAAACACGTTAGCGGTGTCTAAGGTTAAGGTAGAGCCCCAATCTTGGAATATTCAGAGGAATAGTTCTTAGAGCAATACGCGACTCTGATCTACTTTCCTATTTCAGAAGTCCAAGACCGATCAATCAGGCGTGGGAGCCGAGATTTTTGTGGCAAAGGAAGCATGGTTCGATGAGCTGATTCACTCCCGTCTACAGATGACAGAACACGGACCACTCATCGCTGCGGCCAATGGAGGCGAGTGGTTTCCGAATGCGGCGAATTCGGAAATACGGCGTTTATGTATGGCTGCCGGCACCAGGACGCTCCCACCACATTCATTCCGTCGTGGTGGCACCACGAAGGGGCTCGAAGATGGCATCTCTACTGCTCAGGTCCAACTGAGAGGTCGCTGGGCTAGTTCTAACTCTATGAGGCCGTATATTGCTCGTTCAGCTCGCACCCAAGGAGGCCCAGCCTCATTGGGTAATTGTTTTTAGTCGGGTTTTGGTGTTTGCCTCACCTGTAGCTAGCTGTTCCTCTGCGCTGTTCTCCGCCTTTTCCAAGACATGTACATCTATCTCTGTGTCTCTTGTTAACGACATAGACAATATTGTTACTGTTCTTTTTAGTTTTCTAGCCTTTGTAATATTTGAGTTTTTGTTGCTAACTGACGCGTTTTCTTGTCGCTGCTTTTAGGCCTATGATGTTATCTTTTCTAGAGCCTTTTTTGTGGGGTGTTCTTTTCCTTTTTTAATCTGGTTGATGTACTTCACTTGCGATTGAGCATCTTCCGTTTTCTTCAGGGTTTTATCAGGTTTGATGGTATGTATTTTACTTACTAATCGTGTCCTATTCAGCTGCATAGCGTTCTTCTCGGTAGTCTCTTGCCTGCACAGATGCCTACAGTATAGGTCATTGTTGGTGTTACAACGTCAGGAATAGCATACGTATGCCTCGAGATCTTATTTGGAGCTTTGTTGCCCGTGGTCATAACATTACCGGTATTCGTATTGCAGTTTATTCCAGCTGTGTTTATAACTATGGTATAGAAGGATATAGAAGTTTTAGGTATTACAAGTTATTGCCTAATGGATGCTGGTTTCGTCCAGATTGTTATTTGATCAGTTACGTTTTATCACTACCAAAATGACGATAAAGCCCTTGCCGCTGAGGTGTTCTCGTCTCGAGTGAGACAGAGGAGTGAGAGGGGTTTTTGTGTCGAAAAGTCCGATTTATCGGACGTGAGACATAAACAGTCGCTGCTGCCTGTTTAGGTTTTCTTGAAACACTGTCGTTGTTGTCGGCAAACACTCGTTCCCCCGAAATCTCGGCAACTTTCTCTGAAATTCTGAACAAATCGGCCGCAATTTTCGACAAATACTGCGAATCCCGGAATTATCGACAACTTTTATCACTTTCTGGACAACTCCTCCATTGTCGAATTATTCTCGACAACTATTCGTCCGATTCTGGACAACTCGTTTTACCTGAGTAGCTTTTCAGCAGAAGAAGAAAATTAAAGTCATCGGGACCCAATCAGCAATAATAATAAAATTTTCAAAAACTCTTTAGTCGTTAAATAATTCAGAACCCCCGTTAGTCGTTAATCGCTAGTCGTTGAAAATCTAGGCTTTGAAAATAAGCAGAGTTGAGGCAGAAAAAAGCCCCCATGAGTAGAAAAAGAAGGTAAACATGAAGAGATGTTTGTTTTCCAAAACATTCATGGCCACTTAACACACAAAACATCCATCGTTAGAGAACCTAGTTTAAACTGCAATTCTGCATATACATAATCAAACATAGGACTGGAAGCTTAATACTCGAGAATGTGCGTTTTTCGATTTTTGTATTTTTTTTTCGGTGAGAAAAGAAGCAATACGGGAAATCGAGGAAATGAGCTCTTCGCTTTTTCAGTGCAAAATTCGGCGTTCTGCGCTAATCGATGTTTCATTAGATCTACCCCATGGTGACAACACGCAGAACTGCACCAACTTTTTTCTAATTGCTCTTTTCCCAGCGTCGCGAGTTGAGCGTGCGCCTCGTTTTGAGCTTGCTCCCATAATGGAGGAAAGGACGGGAGAAACTAGCACCCAAGTAAAAATTTCACCAACTGAGAGGTCCTCGAATTTATGACTGAAAATCAGTGGACGGCGCCCTCTACAACCCAATCATCGAATACAGTTCCCGTAGAAGCGTAGTTGTGGCCTACAGGCAGCGCTCCATAGTTTCTTTTCTCTGATAGTGCCCTCTGTGAAAATCTCCGCTAGAGCCAGTCAGTGTCGGAACCAGGGCTGGGCACACGTCCCAGCATGACGATTCTGAATATGCACCCCCTTAGCTCGGTAATTTTCAGGCACCACCCTATAGGAAATCGGAATCGGCTGTTTTCCGAGAAGTCAAGCTTAACAGCCATGATCTTGACCTCCTTATTTCGATAAACCAGAGTATAAAAAAAGCACTGAATAAGGAAAATCCCTAAAATATCAACAAAAAAGGTAGTGTAATTTTCAAACTCCCAAACAACCTTGTGAAGAACATTTTTTGGTAAGAAGGTAGGTTGTGACAAAAGATAAAACATTTTTTCATTCATTACAATTCAGCAATTACAAACAACAACAGAGCTACTCTTATTGCAGTAATTAATATTTTTTATCGAATGTTTTCATGAACCTATTATATGTACGAAGGATTAATCCGTGTTTGATCGTTCTGATGAAGAAATTTCAGAATTATTTTGTGTTGTGGAACCATGGAGGGATTGATGAGATGCGTAGGGAGTGGAAAACCCGATTTTTACCCACGTAGAATGCCGCAATCCCTTACTCAGAAATTTGTGGGGAAGTTCCCGAGGACAATAGATCTGATTTGGTCGTAATCACTCGGTCGAGGGGAGAGGAGCGAGACGCTCCTCCCCCCCCCCCCTCGAATTATACACAACGATAAGGCGTTCGAAACAGTATACTCGGGGGGAGAACAAGGGAAGTTCGCCTAACTGTTGTTCCCATGACCTTCCCCCGAACATGATGAACGCGAAAACAAAGCCGCAGCGTATACGGTGATGCAGACGGGCTAGTCGCGAGGTGGTCTCAGGCTCCGTCCATACGTGACGAGAGCGTGCGATTACGCAAAATCGATGGTCATCGTGGGTACACGATTCGCTAGCCGCTCACAGGCTCTCCTTCTCGCGCGCCGTCTCCCGCTCGCTCTCGCGCGCTTACGCCAGCACCACGAAGCAAGCAGCAAGTTTCAAGCTTACTGCTCCATGACTAAAGCAGGTGGCATTAAACCTGTATCAAAACTACTGCCTTTGTTCTCCATAATCCCACCACAGAAGCCGAAAACGGTGGAAAATCATCAACCGTTGCGCCGACTCGAGCGATTGATCACCCGATCAAACGTTTTCAATCGAATCAACACGAGGTGGAGGGGTGTTTTCCTGTGTTAATTGCGGGCGGCGTTGATGAGCGTCGAGAGGCGCACAACAGCGGGAGCGCCCGCTCTCGCAACGTATGGACGCTGACGTATGGACGCCGATCGCAGTTTTTCAGGAACAGGAGACTGTCGAAAACAGCGAGTCCTAACAAGCTGAATTTTGATCAAACATTGAACAATGGGAAGATCAGCAGTCGTAAGGTGGGGGGAAGACCTGCAGCCGGGAGAACGAGAGAACTCTTGCTGTGGGAACTTCCCCCATTACTCTGCTGTCGAGACGTCCCCTTCGCCTCCCCCCAATTTGGGGGAAGTTCCCCATTTGTTTCGAGGGAAGTTCTGCTGTCGTTCTCGGCAACTTCACCACGAATATCTGAGTAGAGACTTGGCTCATCTTGCGATATGGTGCGTCTGAATTTCGACAGAGCATGCACTTTGTTTTTTTTTGGTGTCCGGTTCAGGCACCCCCCTTTGCCCTCTCTGCAACGTTCAATATGCACCCTCCCCCCTAAGGTTAACCGGGACGCGTGCCCAGCCCTGGTCGGAACCGGTTCAGTGGGTCAACCATAAAGTCGCGCGGCCGACCCGAAGTCGCATAAATGCTGCGCCTAACCTTGCTCAACGTTCGGTTGGGGTCATAATTTGGGGTTCCAGAGTTGCGAAGCAGTGTCACCTGGAATATTAAATACTGAAGGCTATGGTTATTTTGTACCATCCACCTCAAACAACCAACAGGAAACTATGTAAAAATCCTGATGTAATCCTTGGGTTGGAGCGACATGTGAATGACTATTGATTTTTTAGCGAATTCTGAAATTGCTAGCAAAAATACTCTTCATTTTGTTAGTCATTATACGTAACATTTAAAGGCAGTGGTCGCGATCAAATATGCTTCTCGTCTTTTTCGCTCTCGCTCTAAAACCTTTTCTGGGTCTCGAGTAGTAGGACCTATAAGAAAAAATCGCGGAAAAACCACTGTTTTCGGCCAAATTTGAAGCCTGAACTTTCTTGTCTTTTGATGGTGGACGCGCCCACTCCGCATCATCCACATCATCGGCATCGATGACCTTTTATATCATGAACATCAGCTGGCTTGAAATTGAATTTCAATCAATGAACCTTCGAATTTATGTACTCATCTAGTCAAAAACATTGACTTAAGTGCTTGCTTTCTTTGTTCAACTGTTTTTATCTCTGATAAACTTGGGGAGTGAATAGGCTCCCAAACATCTTGGAATAGCACCGGCAGCTGCTATCCATCCTTCAAAATGGGCGGAGTCGTACCCTCCTAAGATGCCTGTCGTGAGGGCGTGGGTTAATTTTGAACAGTACTTGGGGAATCAGAGGGTGCCTATCGTGGGGGTACTAAGGAGTAAAATGGGAAGCTTCTGCTAGCGCCGGGGTTGTTATTCTCGGTTATGGGTACCACTTTGTACCCACGCTCCCACAGTACCCTTCTACCGCTGAAATTTCTATGACTGCTAAACCGCGTCTCTCAAATAGCTTGAACAATAAATAAAGCACGCACACAGATGGAACAGTTCGAATTCTACTTTATTTGTTGCTTCACTAATACACAAACTTGGCTTTAATGGACTAATTTCATTCATGTATAGTGGCAAATGCTATGGAATCAACAGTAACGAAAAATACACGAATTCATGGCACAAGTCGTCCATAAAGCGCACACGGTCATTCATGAGGATTACTACTCACTGGAAACGCTCAAATCGACACGAGAACCGTTGATCTCGCACACAGCTTACAAAACAAATTTACCGCGTCCACAGTAACATTCAAAAACTCTAGAACTAATTTTTCAGATTGAAAAAAAAATTCACAAAAAATATAGCCATTCAAAAATTTCAAAAAAATGCACTTTATAGAGATTGAACGTTACCGGCATTCAGAACATCTCTACTATTTAGATATGAGGCCGTTCGCTTGCGAATCGAGACAATTTGGAACAAAGAACTTTTCTGCGTTTTTTTTTCGTTATGGACCGATCAACAGAGGGGGCTAAAAGATTCAGAAAAATATTTTCATGAAAATTCTGAGCCTCCAAACTTTAGCATTTCCCGAGTTTTTTTTGGTGTAGGCCTTCAGAGGCAGTTCACACGTCCGGAAATGTGGTTGAGATAGCAAGTCAGTAGAGTCATGATGCTCCTTCTAAAACACTCACGCCCTTGCAGGAGCCGAAAACATGCCAAAATGATCGTATTTGAGCCATATTGAGTCACCAAGTCATCCGTTCCCGCCAACTTTCAGTACCACTTCCACCTATCAAAACCAAAACCCCTAGATTGACTGTTCGGATACGGTCCTTTTGACTATTTTTGAAGCGCACAATGACATAGGCTTTTCAGTGAAGGCCATACGAGCCTATTAGCATCACAATCTTAAAGGCAGTGGTCGCGGTGAAACATTTCTGTCTTCTTTTCCTCTTTAGACCCTTTTCTGGATTTAGAGTAGTAGGGCCTATAAGAAAAAATTGCGAAAAAACCGCTGTTCCGTGCAAAATTGCAAGTCCGAACTTTCTTGTCTTTTGGTGGTGGACGAGCCCACTCCACATCATCGGCCTCTATGATCTCTAATATCAAGAGCATCAGCTGGCTTGAAATTGAATTTTAGTCAATGAATATTAACCTCCGGTCGGACTGACCTGCTCGAATATTTATGTCCTCATCTAGGTGAACCGTTGAAAGGAGTGCTTGGTTACATGGTTACATGGTTGTTTTTAATAGCTAAATTTGCGTTTATTTCTGCCTGTGAATGTCGATGAGTTTTGACTTTACACTCATGAGACTGGGATCTTTCTGGGCGGCGCTGTTCACGTGTGCACGAATTGGCATCTTTGGGCCCTAGAAACTCTAATTCTAGCCCGTTTCGCACCGCGACACCTTCATAGTTTTTCAGCTGTTTTCAATCCAAGCCGATTTTTGTAGTTTTTCCATAACGCTTTTCATTGTGACCGCTGCCTTTAACCATCTAGCGTCGCTAGCTTCGCTATCAAAAACAGTGCGGTGTAACTTGTCCACTCTCAAACTAATACGAAAAGAACCGTGATTTCTTTACTTGAATTCAGTTCATTTTTGGTTTTTCGTCATTTACCGGTTTCTCTCCTCCCGTCTATTTCTCCTACTGACATTGGCGCGTATATGATTGGCGTTTAAAGGCAGTTCCCACCATGAAAACCATCTTCGACTCTGAGAAAGTTTGCCGCGTCAGTGCCGGGAAAGTTCCGCGACCCTCGACTGTGCCGCGATAATTCCGCGATAGTACCGCAGTGGCTCCGCGAGGATCTAGCAGCGGACCCGCGTGTAGTACGATGTGCTGCCCTGCGTGGTAAAACGATATTGTCCCCGATTCAATTGCCCAAGTTGGAGGTACTTCCGTATTTCCTTGGGTGCGAATACAGCGGTAACCGCTATCCTTATCAGACAGAGGACGTAACAACCACACGTGCGTGTTTTTGATCTTAGACTCCCTGCTTGAACTATAATTTTTAACTAGCTCTATATGAGATGCTTTCTTGGAGCCGCGACGGCACTATCGCGGAGCCGCAGCGGCACTTTCGCGTCTCCGCAACGGCTCCGCGGTGCCTGACAGCACCGAAGCGGCACTACCGCGGAGCCGCAGCTGCAATTTCTCTCAGAGGAGTTTTTGCCGGAAATAGAAAGGCGCGGGGCTCGTTGCAGCAGCAATGACGAAAAAATTGTTATAGGAGCCCCAAAAGGCTCTACAAGGCCATGAACTTCTGTGCAGGGCGCAATACCCGCACGCTCCCCTCAACGGCCACGAAGCTAACAACTGAAAAACTGACTCCGGGAAGAAAACAATACTCAGAAGGGGTGAGTTCGTTCCATCCGTGCATCAAGGGAATGGCTTGATCAACATGGTAATCGTATGTTTTGTTGAAGTCCACTTTTCCGTTGTTTGCATGGATTAGAAGCCGAAGTTTACACAAAAGTTCAGCGTAATGTATGTAGGGCTATTTGGGGCTCCCTTTAGCTGTTTTTTCGACATATGTAGCTGCTGCCTGTTGCTGTACTACACTTCATTTCATCTCACGATAATTTATTGCTAGTGACAGAAAATAGTATGATCTGCCCCTCGCGCGACCGTTTTTTTATTGCATCATTCTCACTCGAAAAACTGGGAGTGATTGGGTCTGATCTTTTTTACATTTGTTGTTTTTACCAGACGAAAACTGACACGGCGCATTTTCGAGCATGGTCATAAAAATGTCTAAAAAAATATAGGAATTGTCCTCCAAAAGTTAAAAAATATTAAATTCCCTGGGAGGGAAAGTTTACATATCCATTTAACCAGACCGACTCCTTATAGCTAATAACTTCTAAATGTATTTAGATATAAGGGAAACCCGTTTAAGTTAAAGATCTACACAAAGAGAAATCGTCGGAACTTGCTAATCTCTAAGGGCTCATATTCTCGTAATCTCGGCTTTTTCGCAATTTTTGGAACGAAAGGACCTACATTTTTTGCACCCTGCATCATTACGAAAATCCATTACGAAAACCTCACGAGAAAATCTATGTCTTTGAAACCTTCTCGATTTTTAGGCGAAGGACTTCATATTTACAATGCGTTTCGCCAGTACTTCCTCATCCGTCGTCATTTTCGATTAGAACGTGCCATAGAGCTCATAATCAGTTTTCTGAGAAAAAGAACTGAGAAAACAACGTTTCATAAGTCTGTCTTTTGAAAAAGCGTACCTATATTATCAACGAACCAGATTTGGAGGCCATCCAAAACCCTGATGCACCTCTAGATTTCCAATCCTGAAATGGAACAAAGCAGTATTTAAAGGATATTTCCATGTGACGAGTACGAGTTATACGATCAACGGCAAAAAACAAGGGTGCGAATTATTCACACTACCGCTCGTAGGTTATTGTCAAAAGGCGCGCAGGGGAGCGTTTTTGAGTATTCACAGTCCTTCTTCAATAGCTTTCTCCAAAACCGGCCGTTTCGGATCAGTAATGATATTAAGACTACTCACTAGGATTTATATGTATTCAAACAAAAATGTTCGGAATGTGATTTTCGAACCGTTATACAATGCACACAGAGCTTTGCAGTCACATAGTGTACTTATACACTGTACGGAACTCTGAAAAAGTGACCCAAGACGTTTTTCACGATTCCTAGAAATCGTAAAGTTAAACAGCATTCCACAACCAGATCTTGATCAATGTATTACAAACCTGGAAAATAGCTCCAAGGTAGCTATAAAAGAGGACGTTGAGGACGCGAAGACGCGACCCAGCGTACCTTCTGATTAGATCCTACAAGTGGTATTTCATTCTCCGTTCATGAGTTTCAGACAGTCATTGAACCACTATCACAAAAAAGGGCGGCTGTTTTTGCAAAAAAAATGGGATGGTAAAATGCAAATGAATGCCTCAAAAGCAACAAAATTTTGATGGTGATGCTACTGATTCTCCTTTTGAAATGGGAACCATAGATGAGAATCAAAGCCTTTATTAGAACAAAAAGAGTAAGTGAGAGTAATTACATGAAACAAGAAAAATGACAAACGAATAGAAGATTAATCGATGAAAATGATTCGAAAATAAAGATGACGCGTCACATTACTACCTTAGGAGAGCTTTGGGGAGTAAAGTATTACGCCATCATGGGGAGTGAAGAAACACGTCATATCGAGTTATCTTGAAGGTGGTGTGATGCGTGATCAGTGTTACTCCCCAAGTCTTCCACAAGGCAGTGAAATTTACTACCCAATAGCCTCACAAAAATCATGTGTTTCGCCGCGCGCGGCGGCAACTCCGTAAGGCGGAAAGTAGTCCCCCGACTGAAAAAGGGTGAAAACAGGCCTCCCCCACCTGCTATTCACCCCCCGTGTTTATGAGAGATTACGTAAATTTGCATTTATTTCTTCCTCTAAATGTCGATGATTTTTGACTGCGCTGCATGAGACTGCGAGCTTCTTAGTCGGCGCTGTGCACGTGTGCACGGACTAGCTTCTTTGGGCCCTAGAAACTCTAGTTTTAGCCCGTTTTTCACCGCGCTACCTTCATAGTTTTTCAGCTGTTTTTGATCTAAGCTTATTTTAAAGTTTTTTTTGATAACGTTTTTCATCGTGACCCCTGCCTTTAAAAAACCCGCTAGTCGTCATATTCGTTAGTCGTATTTACGCATATCCCTGGACACAGTCCATGTTTGTTATTCAACAAGAGAGGTAGAGGAAAATCTCACACAGAGCCATGAATACATAAAACACAAAAAAAACTTCGCGGCAGCTGTGATCCACCGAATGCCAGATTAGATTAGCGGCAACGGTGGTTGATCGGAGCATTTTTCATCACAATTCTTTTTTGAACACATTTATAGACTTAGGTCTCTTTTTGAATATTCGTTTACCGTGGAAACGAAATCGATGGGACCAGCTGTGGCCTTTGGTAGCTGGAAGTGGTGAAGTTGTTGCAGCCCAACCAAATCTTTTATAGTGGAACCCTGCTCACCTACAAAATATCACTGCGATGAAATGATTTACCAAACAAGAAAAGAAGGCGCTTGCTATCTTGAAAAAATTGGAAATGAAAATAATAAAGTTCAAACTGTACCAATAAAAATTGTGTTGTTTGTAAGCAAATGAATCACTACCACATCATAGATAGCTGCGCCACAAATTTCAAGATTAATATATACAAAGAAAAATGCAGTAATTGTATTTCGACTATTGTTGTATATTGCATGACACGTTTTGATAGCAGTAGACAGTACGAGGTAATCACAAATAGAAAACTTAAACCAGAATCCTGCAGCACTCTAGAAACCTCAAAACAATGAAAACAAACTTTCTTTACGAACATTTCTCGGCAGTAGGTTGCGATTTCAATAATATAGGGATTTCTTTTTTAGGATAACTTAGGGAAAGACAAAGATAAAAAATACATTGTTAGGAAACGAGTGGTTTTGGATTAGGTTACTTATGACAGCTATACATTGCAGCAGCGAGGAGAGCGCCAGAGAGGTGGGGTGCAATAGATAGGAAAGCGTGGACAACCGAGACGATAAAGGGGGACCATCGCCAGAACGGAATTCATCAAAAACTAGGGAAGATTGCCCTCTATGAGAATCGGTATCGCTGGGTACGCAATAGCCTCGAATCTCGCTGGTACCGGGTGGTACTTGACGCAGAAGCACCGTGATAGCCTCATGTAGTTTAGACAAATCAGAGATAGAGGCACCATTGACAACACGGCTCCCCTTCAAGACCGCGTCGGCACCGCAACATCAGTGCAGGCTCTCAGCCCCAGACAACTACTGTTGTTAAAGGCACTGTTCACGATAAATCTCGTTCTCGAGGTCTCGGTGTGAAACACTAAGTTGGCGGGTGCTGTAGAGGATAGGGTTGAAAAAAGCAACGAAAACTGGCCGGAAATAAATACAAACGGCTTTTAAAGCTCTCTCGGTGCGCCTACCTATCCCAGTCCGCCCCCCAATCGGACGAGCTTGTGGCGCCGCACACGTTTCGATGACAAATTGCCAAGCAACTCTGCCGCAGTTAGCACTATCGATTCGCGCAGATTTCGCGATTAGCGCGCGCTTGCCGAAATCAGCAGGGCCCATGATTCTCGTCCACGCTCTGAATTTAGAAACCGTTATTTTGATTTATTCTGGACGTTTTTCTTCCCTGTTTCTTCACTATTACCTCACGACCAAACAACCTCATTTTTGGGTCGAACTCGAGTGCGATATTCATCGTGAGCACTGCCTTTAACGAAGCCCGACTACTCCACAAGGCGGGAATGGTAGTCCGGTCATAGCAGATCTTACTTTGAGTTACTTGGAATACATCTCTTCCAAAGCTCTACCGTTACGAGCTAATAAAATTTTTGAACCTTACAGATATATGGACGATCTTCTGGTCATACATAACTTAGATGAAGAATTCATCACTAATTTCCTTACTAACACATACCAAAACATAATGAGTTTTGAAACTACACATATTGATGAAAAAAACTGCGTCTATTTAGACCTCAAAATAAAAATTCATAATGATAGAATACTTACAAAACTGTATAATAAAACGGAACTTTTCGATTTTAAAGTTGACAGATTTCTTCATTTTGAATCAAGTATTTCCTCTAAACTGAAAGAAGCTATAATTTACACAGAAACTCTTAGAATTTCGAGAACTTGCTCTTTAAAAAAGGATTTCGAAGATAGGATTAAAATACTTAGCAACAACCTGGTGGACCTGCAGTATTCCAGACAATTTATCCTCAAAGCTTTTTGAAGTGTATTATTAAAAATAACCTTGGACACAAAATTGGATTAGGTAACAACTTTAAACTTATAAAAACCACCCTTTTTGCCATAATCAGTGCTAGCTAAATGAGAAATGATCACCATTTTCTCTGACTTTCACCATAGAAAAGACTAGAACGCGTCCTAAATACCTCATTTTGACCTCAGAGTCACATAAATAGGACCTTCTCAAGGCATTCTTATACTACACTCCTTAACCTACTGATGAGCCTCGGGGAGTGTCAGCTTTAGTCTATTCCTATTATGACTCCTTGAATACCTCTCATGATTGTCTAGGGTTTAGAGGCGAAACAATCTTATCTTATTTCTGTTTTATTGATTAAACCAAAACATTGATCCATATAAACTGCTCGTAATCTATGCACACGGTTTCGTCACATGGAAAGTGGAATGATTTCTCAGGAGGCCCCATCAATGTTAATAGAGTTTTTTTCGAGCAGGCTTTTCGTAGAAAATAAAAAAAATGTTTTGGTGTGCTACTCATCGCGCATGCAAGACTGCACTACAATAGGGTTTCCACTATAGTACTCACGTGTCCTTTTATTTTCTCGCCTAACTAAGAGATTCGACAAAAAATGCCCTTTTCTGCGCTAGTTGCAATTAGTGCCCTTAAAGGCAGTGTCCGCGATAAAATCAGTCTCCGAGTTTTCACCGGAAATCGAGAGGTTCGAGCCCTATTTAACCAGGAGCGTTGAAATAATGGCAAAGAACGAGCTCGAACGAGCCCTATATGGCCCTAATTTGAGTGTTCCGCTCACGCAACGCCCACTGCCACCACGGCTACCCATAAAGTTTCCCAACTCAAAATTTGAGTTTGAGAAGGTAATGGATCATCAAATGGGGTGAGTCTAGTTAAGCGGAGTGGACTATAGCCCCCTGAATGTATGCTGTTTCATAAAATGGGTTTTCCACTTATTTACGGATCAGAGGCGGTTGAAAGGAGTGGGCGTTGCGTGCGCGGAACACTCATGTTTAGGACCGTATAGGGCTCTTTTCTGCTTGTTCCTAGCCGTTTCTTCAACATTACTGGTAGAGTCGGACTCGGACCTTTCGATTTCCGGGGAAAACTCGGAGACTGATTTTATCGTGGACACTGCCTTTAAAGACATCGTTCACGATGGATTTCGTTCTCGAGTTCTTCATAAATAATGGGAGCTCTAGTACCCTATATAACAGCTACGTTGAAAAAACTTCGAAAAAATCGCTGAAAACTACTTTTCCGGACCGAAATTCTCCCTATCGACTTTTTTAGAAAGGATGAGTCGATCGCTAGGAATCACTGTGTTGACCCACATGATCTCTCCATCAAAAGGAATTAGTTTTTCTTTTGAATGATCTGTGGGAAAGGAAAGATTAACGGATGTGTGTAGAAAAGTCATTCTTCATGTAATCGTATAATATAATCCATCAACTTCCCCTCAGTTGTACTGTTTCAATTGTTTATCAGTTGCTCATACGATGGCTGCCAGCAAATTGTGCCAGATGACTGTCGGAGTGTCTACCTCTTTTTTTACGGAATTTGAGAAATTTAACCTCAATTTCGATTTCAATTTTATTGACGCGGACATACGCCCACGTGAAATCTCATATGAGGCTATCCAAGTACGCAAGAATCGAGATAGATCAGGACACAGAAAAATTTCTGCCGTTTTTTTTCAATTTATATTTCTAGAGCACCACAAGAAACTCAGGTGCTCACTTCTGAAATGGTCAGGAAATTAATTTTGAAAAAAAAATAACCTTCCGAAGTTGGGCTTTTTTTGAACATTCGTTTGCCTAGTTCTTCTAAGGAAACGGATTCCTATGATACAACAATTTCATTATGTTATCACAAGGTATGCAGCTGAGTTGAACGCAAAACTCAGATGTCATGCAGGACTCCAACCTGCATTGCACGCTTTCCGGGCGAGAGTGACATTACAACCACCGACACCCCGCTCTGTATTTCTCAACTATTCACACATGAACTGTGTGGGCACAACAACAATCACCCGATAACGGGTATGATCTGGCAACCACATATCGGCATTAAATGCAGTTAAGCTGAGGCCTTGAAAGATATAGGCCCGTAGTAAAACCACCACTCAGTCAGGTTCAACTGAATGGGTGATAAGACGAGACCGAAACGATTCAGACAGAGCTCAGACGAGTCCGAAATCGTATCGAGCGATAGATTGCAATCAAGCTGTTGGTCTTGCAAAGCCGTGATGATGGGAGCATGATGATTCCTGTGATAACAAGAAGAACCGACCACTATTCTCTACGTGGTCGTTCATGAATCGACCAACTCCATGCTCCGTTTCTCAGTAAATGAAACGCTGTTTGTTTCGTGGAAGCTGATATTGATAATGATACATTGGTAAGCCGAAATCTTAGCTGAATTATTTAAGTTACTCCTTTGCTCCTTAAAACAGTCTCGAGCGCACTCCCGACCTGGCACGCTGTTTCTCTCTTTTAGGCTCCGTCCATACGTGACGAGAGCGTGCGATTACGCAAAATCGATGGTCATCGTGAGCACACGATTCACTAGCCGCTCACAGGCGCTCCTTCTCGCGCGCCCTCGCCCGCTCGCTCTCGCGCGCTTGCGCCAGCCCCACGAAGCAAGCAGCAAGTTTCAAGCTTACTGCTCAATCACTAAAGCAGGTGGCATTAAACCTGTATCGAAACTACTGCCCTTGTTTTCATAATCCCTCCGCGGAAGTCGAGAACCGTTTGAAATCATCAGCCTTTGCGCCGACTCGAGCGATTGATCACCCGGTCAAACGTTTTCAATCGAATCACCACGAGGTAAGGGATGTTTGCGTGTGTTAATTTGCGGGCACGGGCTGCTCCAGCGTTGAGGAGCGTCGAGAGGCGCACAGCAGCGGGAACGCCCGCTCTTGCAACGTATGGACGCTGCCTTATAGCCAAGAAGTCAGTCAGATCTGACTGAATCGATTCAGTCAGATCTGACTGAGTGATTCAGCTTAACTTGTTTGTTGCTGACTTTCTCTGTTTAGCCTAGGTCGCTATCCTACAACACGTATAGTGGAGTCCATCAAGAGTGTCTCATTTACTTAGCAATGAGAAGCGGTCGATTGGAGATCAATGAACATGAAATTCGTTGCAGTCCAACCGCTCTCGCTCAATCGGTATCGAGCGTGCTGGTATGGGATTCATGCACATTGATCCTCAGCCGACCGCTTCTTTTTGATAAGTAAATGAGACACCATTGGTGGACTCCACTATACGTCTGAAATGTGTGCGGCTCATCTTAATTCTTTTCAGAACATGGATTCAGATAGGCTGAACTGAATTTCTCGCCGGCTTTACTACGGGCCGTAATGTTGATGTTCTTAGAATGTAAATACCGTTTTGATGATGTTGTAGTTGCTGCTGTGCCCACACAGTTCATGTATTAATAGCTGTCGGTGGTGTAACGGTAAAACCCTCGCCCGGAAAGCGTGCAATGCAGGTGTGAGTCCTGCAATATATCATGAAATAAAAAAGACTAAACATCCTACAAAATTCATAATGGGTAATAAACGATGGGGAATCAATTGACGTTTTCAGAATTTTAAAACTGTATTTTTTTTATTCTTTATTTTTTCTCAGCTCAGATCCTGCAGATAGACAACGCGCTCAAAAGATGTGCTGTACTCAGAACTTTCCAGACCAGCTAACTTGGCCTTATAAGTTTGTAGTCCGATAACCTCACGCTACATTCCATGAAGACTCAAATATGTGTATTTCAAGGCGCGCTTAGCATTCCTCAAAGCCGCATGTGACCTGCATCATAAGCACAAGTTTCCTTCTTCAAAGCCGCATGTAACAGACGCTCAACCCGCACGCACCATACTTCATGGTTGCGTGCACAATACACTAAAGAACACACTTACCCTTTCTACAGGAAGATTGTTCCATACGTCGAGCCCGCAGATACCTTACTACAAAAAAACATTGTTACTACTGTAAATGCTGAAGCCAATTCCGGTCCGAAATTGTGGACCGCGGCTGTTGCACTACGCAAAACGATGATAATCGTGCTTTCAGATAGGTGAACCATGTCGGGACTAAGTGGTCCCAGCACGATTATCCTGTTTCTTAATAAAACAACTGTTGTCCGCAAATGCGAACCAGAATTCGGCTCCGAAAACGACAGTACACAATTCATCCCAATACCAAAATCACTTCGGATCGAATTATCGGATACTACCGATTTCGCCAAACAACTCAGACCACAGGTGCGGACTGACCGCTGGCAATCAAGGCCTCTCCGGGCGGTACGCCGGCAAGTTGCGGGCGGATCGCTGCTCATCGTGGCCTCGGCGGGCGGATCGCTGGCTATCAAAGCCTATGCGGGCGGATCGCTGCGTTTTGGCGGGCGGATAGCGGCGCCTGGGAAACTTGATCACGCTAGCGGGCGGATCGCCGGCAAGCTCTGAAGCGGCGATCCGCCAGCAACCTGCCAGCGATCCGCCCGCAAGGGCTTTGATAGCTGAGCTATGATATGCAGCGATCCGCCCGCAACTTCCCGGCGATCCGCCCGCCAGGGCTTTGATAGCCAGCGATCCGCCCGCTCAAACTGTACACGGTGAAACTGGTCAATCAATGATGAGTGGATTGGAGTTCATTTATTGATCCAATGCACCGTCATAAACCCCCATCCGCCACCTCTACTTCAGTGTCATAGTTGTTTCACTTCTATATGTCGCTTTTTTCTTGATGTTGCTTAATTGTTGAGTGATCTTATAATGCTTACCTTGTATTTAGTTCATTAGAGTACGTGTTCTTTAATTTTCCCAGTTTATCGCAAGTATCCTAATTCTGGGAAGCGGTTGTCTTTGAAAAAAAAACATATGGTGTATGCTAGAGATGGAGAGAAAAGCGCTTCGCTCAAAAGATGGCGGAATAACATCTACGCCGCGGCTATTCAGAGATATGATAGAAACCATACAATATCGTTAAATTCTTGACACAGATGGCGCTAAGCGCGTGAATGGAAGAGTCACCGAGTTTTCCCCGCCTCTCCTGCGCTTGGAATAATTTACGATCATCCACTGACGGCTCACTTGGCCTGTTTTCAGTTCGTCGCTTTGAAATTATTCGAATATATTCGAGTCGATTTAATTCGAAACTATTCAAAAATCGGACCTCAAAAAAAAAGAGGCCATTTGAATATATTCAAAAATCGGACGTTAAAAAAGGTAGTCATTCGAATCTATTCGATATTCGGTCTTTTCTTTCAGGGCACAACTATAGTAAACTGTTGTCAACCTTGTTTTTGGAGGAAGCGAGCCTCCTTTGAGGGAAGTAGATATATGAGGCATTTTTCAGGCGCAGGAGTCAGATGGCAGCGGCGTCCTCGGTTCAGTTACAAAAGTTTGCGGTGCTTGAACCCTATCTGGAGGTCCCTCTCACCCGGTGAAGGCCCCAATAGAGGTTGGGAGGAGTCGTCGCGCCGCGTGTCGGGGTGTCGGCCGCGTCGCGTGTCGGCGTGCAGGCGGTGTCCCGGTTTAGCGTGCAGGCTAGCTGTGTGGGCGCAGTGTTGAATTCGAGTGATGAGGTTCCCCAATTTGGATATGTGGACCGTGACTGCCCACATTTTTTAGGATTTTCTATGGGAGGATACGAAAGGTAAGAACCCGAAAGTCCGAGTTTCAAAGAAGTCGAATTACGACATTTGAAATGTACGGTCGGCATTGATCCTAAAGAGACGTTCTGTTCCCTAGTAAACGTTGGTGCAAGCTCGGTGCCATATGCTAATACATAGGTGCACCAAGTTTGTGCCAACCTTCAGTCAGGAACGCATGGTAAATAGAATTTCGCTATTTCGAGACCCACAATGCAGGTTTTTCTGGAACTTAGGCAATGTAGGGAGCCCTTACTAACTTTGTGAAAGTGCCGAGTGAGCCAAATTATCCGCTCTAGCACGATGTGATTTTACGTCATTTGCCAAAAGATGAAAATGCGACTAGTTGTAGCTAGCAACACGTTTTGGCGCAATTTAGGCAGTTGGCCGTATTCATGAAACAAACGGAGCCTCCCGGGAAGGTCCAATGTTTGCCCAACGCCTACACTGGCCGCTTATAGGAACCCTTCCGGGAGGCTCCCGTAGTTTCATAGATAATGGCCACAGAACTTTTCAGGGAGATTGTGAACTGGCGCCCTGAAAGGATGGTCGCGTGAATGATTCCACAATATCCAACCTGCGCCCCATATTGGAGCACAATCGAACCGCAAAGTACACTACTAGCGCAGCTGATGAGCTTCAAATCTCTACTGCCCTTATCGGAGTTAAAGGCATCGTTCGCGCTGGAAATCAATTTTCATTTTTCAGGCTCAATTTCATGATTGAGCCCGGTAGACCACACTGGTGAACTTTGGCGCGTCAAAAACGTTGAGCAATGAGGTTGGAAGGCGTCAAAGATGAAGATCCGCCACCAATTCTCACCAGTCATCTAGCACTTTTTCCTAGAATGTTGGTGCGACCGTAAGACAACATGAAAAATAGTTACGGCACGAACTCCACATGCAGAAAAACTCTGAAAATGACAGTGACGAGGTCTTCAAAAGCAGAAAAACTTCAAAAAGGATTTTGGCGCGAAATTCAAATTCGTATTTACAATGTGTTCCAATTGACTTTTCTTTACAAATGAAGGTTTTTCATGGGCCCCTTCGACATTTTCGTTCACTAGAGAGGCCAAGCTACACAGAAACATGAAAAAATAATATACGGTTTTCTGCGCGTACAATGCCTTTAACTTTGGGTCCGCAGCTGCAAACAACCGTAGTTGCAGCGAGCAGCTCGGATATACTAGAGCTGGGTCTACGGGGTCACCGCACTATCATTTAGTTCTCACCAAGATTGTTTGTAAGCTGCGTGCTGCAACAGACCTTATCTGCAAATGCGGAGCGCTATTTCACTCCTGTTCGGACACTGCGGGGCGGGCTGGACCTAATTCTTTTGAGAGACTGGGGCATTGCATTCAATTTTTAAAGAGCTTGACCCACTGCCGTGTCTGGTGTTCGAAGAGGCGTGAACCAACGTCTAAGAAAATTGTAAAGTTTTCGAACATTAAAGGGTAGAATATGAGACACGGGCGGAGTAAACGAATTGATTCATTATTATGTGGGTATAAGGCAGTAGATGAGCAGTACTGAGGTGTGCAGAAGTACGGCCGGCACCGGTTGCCCACATACCTTGCGTTCCTTATTGTGACTTGGCGCAAACTCGGTGCACGCAAGTTATGTATAACATAGGCACATCGGCTTTGCTCCAAGAAACAATAAGGAAAGCAAAATATCAAAGCGATCTGTTGTCGACACTACGCCGGTTGGGGTCTAGGGTGCAGCACAAACTTCAGGGCTTCGGTTTCTTGCGCAGTAAAAGTTTTTGACCGGATTTTTTGGCCCAGGTTTTCCTCAACATGTTTAGGTAGTCAACTCTTTGGGTTGATTAACACTGCGTCATAGGCGCTTAAAGGCACAGTCCAAGCTCAGGGGCCAAATCTTAGATTTCCACATAATTAAGAAGTAGACCCACCCCGTATAACACCTGCCAAGTGAGAGCTCTCGATTCCACGGAATAAGCGAGATATAGGAGGAAGCCAATCTGGGGCGCCCACACCAGGAAGCCACTTTGGCACGCCCCTTTACGATCTTTCGAGCTGAACAGTGGCGAGATGAGTGATGATTTCCGATCAATAGCCCCGTTTTTCCCTACATTCTCAGCCTCCCTCTTTATTCAGGTCGGCTCGAATCCATAGGTTGCAAATGACGGAAGTTACAAGCCTCGGACAACTCGTCCACGATGCTTCCGCAGCTCAATTTTCGAGGGGCCACATCTCCGTTCTCGGGGGGCCTTGTACGACTAGAGAGACATCATTGGAATCAGCGTGAGACCATTTTCAAGATAAGAAAGGAAACAGAAAATCGATTTTGAGGTTGGACTGTGCCTTTAGGAATTGGTCCCCGACCCCAGGGATCAAAAGGAGAAGGGGTTCAAATCACGAGTACATCGCTGACAACTGGCGGGTGAATCGATGATAACTGCCGGGCGGATCGCTGGTTACTGGCGGGCGGATCGCTGGCTACTGGCGGGCGGATCGCTGGCTACTGCCGGGCAGATCGCTGGCTACCGGCGGGCGGATGGTTGGCTAGTGGCGGGCGGATCGCTGGCTACTGGCGGGCGGATGGCGGGGGGATGTCGATCCGCCCGCCAAAAGCCAGCGATCCGTCCGCACCTGCTGTCTGAGAAACCAACTCATTGGATAAAACGGATTCTGTCTTAGAAAATACTTCCGGATAAGGAATCTTATCGGTAACCAAACTTCTCCACTAGATCGGATTTCGGGCATCCGAACCTCCACCACTACGTTTATTCTCCATCTATCATTTGGTATGAATGGAAAGCAAGTCAGCGAATGCTGTGGTTGCGTCGAAACTCGGCCGCGCTGTGATTTTCATTCACGACAAGCCTTGCTGCAGGTTGCAAGAAGTTATGAGCATTCTTCAAGCTTCGCGAAAAGGCTTTGGCATTTTTTTTGGTGTTTCAAAAAATTTTCTCGTTCTCTGCTCAAAACTTGTCTATAAGGGTAATCTAGAGTGGTGAACACGAATCTGGAGTCCGCTTGTCGAAATTCTGAGGTATATTGTAGGTTACGGTAAGTACCACGTCATTTAGGGAGCAAAACCTACCTTCTCCACCAACCCGTAGCTAGATGCCTCCGAGGACGCGGCCTGTAACGCCGCCCCATTCAATGTAGCGAGAATTTACGGCTTTTAGCTACGATAGCTAAAAGCCGCATATTCTTGTGTCGACAGTGCAAGGGTGCAAATTCTACGCGTATTCTACGTAAAAACGAAGGCTAAATTTGATACATTGATCTCTCTGTCGCTTAACCCGTATGTTCTCGCTATAATTTTGTAGCGAGAATCTACGGAATTAGCGACAGCCTGTGTTAAAATGCAATCTCAAATCCGCGCTGGCTACGCGGAACGCAGGGGTGCCGTTCGAACAGTGTTGGCTCAGTCAACTCAAGGAATGATTACTTGACACTCTGAGGGTGATCGTGGAGGGTGATCCCGTGTCGCCCTCTGGAAGACCTTGTTAAAGGCATCGTCCACGATGGATTGCGTTTTCGAGTTTTCCATATATTATTAGAGCTCTAGTACCCTATATAACAGCATTGCTGAAAAAACCGCGAAAAAATAACCGGAAACCCCTTTTTGAGACCGAAAATATCTTAGTCGAAGGAAGAGTCGATGGTTAGAGATTGCTGCTTTGACCAACAATCTCACGATCAAATAAACTTTATCTTGCTTTCAAGAAATTTTTGGAGAAGAAGAAGACAACAGATGCGTGCAGAAAAGTCATTCTTTACGTAATCGTATGGTATATTCCATCAATTTCCCCTCAGCTGTACTGTATTAATTGTTGATAATTTACTTATATGATGGCTGAGAGCGAATTGTGCCAGATGACTGACGGAGGGCCGGCCTCTTTTGACGGAATTTGAGACATTCTACCTCATTTATCTTCACAATGAGACATTTTTAACCGAACAAACTATCCCTACGTTCTTAGGTGGGCCCAGAAAATCATTCGAACCGAAAAAATGGTGAGTGGTTTTCAGCGCGTACGATGCTTTTAAGGGTAATTTTGACCGCTGGGATGCTGCAGAGCGTGGGGAACAAACGACAATGCGGTCGATCGCAGCTGTAATCGCATTTCTAGAACGGATCTGGGTGGGTCGATCGACCGAGTGCTGTAACGAGAATTGGCCTAGAATATGTGGTTGCCGTAGCGAGAAGTTACGTAGAATATGCGGGCGCTGTAGCTAAAATTTACCCAACTGAGGCTAAACATTACGTAATTTACGTAAATTCTCGTGTCAAAATTAGATGCCTCGGAAACCCTGGGCATCTCCGGTTTCCATGTGAGGCATCTAGCTACGTGCGGGCAGAGTTAGTATTTCAAAAATCGACAAACGGAAGCCAAATTCGTATTCTCCACCCCGACTAGCCCCCGTCTACAAATTTTGAGTAAAATCTGAAACTTTGACCAACCCACCATAATCTACCGTAATCTGCCAACATTCAATAAACGGACTCTAGATTTGTGTTTGGCACTCCAAATAACCCACAGAGAACATTTTGAGACATTTCCGCCGTAGCGATCGGGAAAGCGTCAAAAGTCGCGATTCGCCATCAAATTTTCGTCCGTTGGGAAGCTTTCAACGAATCAGGTCGAAAACTTGAAAAAATCGGCAAGTTAACCCCAGGTTCGTGATCAGCGCTTCAAATAACTCACCTGAAAGGACCTTAAGTCAAGTCTGGAACATTTTTCTAAAAGCTTCGAGAGTCCTCTAATTGGTATGAATAAGCGCCTAACCGAAAATCCTTAGTCCAAAACGCCATCAGTCTGCACAAAGTTTGGAAAATGTGCCTTTACCCAAACTATGCTCAGGGGGAAAGTTTTGGGCGCTGAACACATTTATGAGGTCCGTTTCCGGCTTGCCCGGACTAATGCGCTTTTTACAATACAGGCGGAGATATTTGGAATCAGCATCGAGAGCTCTTTTTTTGGAGTCCTCACATGTCTTACTCTGCAACAAGGCGTATACTCAAACACAAAAAAAAACTGGGGCGCCGACAACAGGTCGATAGGTTGTCATCTCATGAACCGCTCTCTGTTGACAACTCAAATCGCACGTATTGTCAGCCTGAGACCTGCCCGTTGCCCAGCGACGTCCGCCTATTGTCTGGCTGTTGACAACTCAGTGTGTCGCGTTTAGCGGCCTATTCTACATCTGTTCACATCCAACGGTACTGATTTTTCTGCCTACGTGGCTACCTATTCGATATACATTCTACACTTCGTCATACACTCCTTTTCGGTCTTATTCGAGCTTGCCACACATTTCTATAATCTTCGCAAGCTTGAACCGTTCTGCCTTATTTCTCCTTCCACTATTCCAGCTGCTCTTCCAGCTCGTTATACGAATTCATAGATTGACATTTGATAAGACTTTGAGTTTTGCACAAACTATTTATTCTTCAGCACTGACATACACTAACGAAGTCAATGCCGCATGGAATATGTGGCCGTATCGAATTTTCATGAAAATTACAATGTTCGCTACAAGAAACTACGAAGTGAACGGCTTCATGAGAGCCAATACAAAAATGCGTAATCAATGGAATCATATAATCCCTCGTGGCGATCATCCTTAGACTGGAACTTGTGACAGGTCATCGACCTCGTGAGCGAACCTATTGCGCTTCTGAAAGCATTACTTACAGAAAATTTTTTTGCTGTCAATAACGACTCCTCAAAGCAAAAGCGGTTTTTGGCGGACAGAGGCGTTTCAACTACAAAAAAATGTCTCCTAAAATCGATGCTCTTGTTTGACATTTTTAAGAAGCGTTTTTGCATGGAGGTGCCCGTTTTCAGTACAATTGATCACTTTTCTGCGATACTTCAACGTAATCACCCTCAGAAATCGTCATAATTTTCCAACTAAAATGCATTGGTTTTAGAATCAGTCAGCAATCAACTTGTAGCGCAGCGCATGCTACAAATGAAGCACTGCTCGCATTTTACGACGCGACGCATGTTCTACATGACGCCCTGATCACTTTCTACGCCGCGGCGCACGCTTTACATGGAGCCCACCCACTTTCTACGACATTCTGCTGAGCACATCTAAAGCACTACCTCCTTTCTCTGACGTCCGGCTGACGTCATATAGAGCCATACCCACCTACAAATCGACTGCTCACCAGCCAGCCTTAAATTTGCGAGAATTTTCTGTGACCCACCCCAAAACAAAATAACGCCAAGCTTTGCGCGGCAGAAAACTATGAACATATAATTTTTTTTAAACAATTAATTTTTTCGAACACAAATGTAGTTTGGAGAAGAGACGGTCTCCTGGAAGCTGTGAGTAGGATGTAAAAAGATTTTGCGTTCCCATATTTTCTTCTATGCACCCGGGTAGATCGCAAAAGTAAAAAAGCTAAACTTTAGATCCCGTGGATAGACGATCCTGGTCAAAGCTTCCTCCAATAGAGTTGTTTGGAGAGCTCACAACTAATAAACGGTCCGTCTCAACCATCCCTATTTTTTGGGAGATTACGGAGGGCTACATTCGGTAAAATGTTAATTCTCAACTTCTGGGTGAAAATCTCAGCGTTAAAAATGAAGAAGACCCCTTTAATTCACAAACTCTCTGCGCACTGCAAGTAAATTATCAACTTGAATTCTCTAATATCCCCCCACCACCTCTCCCAGCAGAATTTGTGGAGAACCATTTTTTGGAAACCGCGGAAGCGTTTGGTGCAATCCTACCAGCTTCAGAAAAACTTTCTATGATGAAATAAACTATGAAAAAAACTAAATTTTATTATATTCACACCAGATGGCACCAACAAGGCTCCGTTCTCCTTGTATTCGTAGCTTCGAATGTCTGTCCTGAACTATTTTACAATTTAGTCATAAGAAGGATAAGCTAGAAAAGGTAGACAACTCACAGCGATCGGCCAATAGCCCTACGAGCTAATGGTCCCCACTCGATTTTTGCATTTTTCATGTCCTGAAGTACATCTGCGCGCATTTGATCGTTGCTTCCGAGTCTTCTCCAAAACCGAGGTAGAAAATGATCACGGTTTTCGTGATGAGAGACAGGGCTGAACCGGGAGAAGGAAAGCTTACGGGGTGGGATGGGCGATTAAATCCGTCTCGCACATATTCAATTAGGGATGAGAGAGTCCAAGTGCATCGACGATGAAATCTGAATTTGAGTGATTCATTGGAATGAAAATGGAGGTAATCCTAGTAAAACAGCATTTTGGTTAGGAGCTCACCAATGAGAAAGTCGACTAGCAACTCTGGAATATCCTTCAGATCGCGATCCTTACCACACTTGCCTGACAGTCGGCACGCAAACTTTTGAATTTCGGTGACTGGTGAGCACGACTAGAACAAAAGCGGTTACACTGCAGCCTAGGAATAACGGTCATGACGGCACTTACTCTCGTGAAATAGTGGCGCATGAAGTCCATACGTGCGAAAAATGATCTCTTTCGTGACTTCTGTTGCCTCGCTTCCATTCGCTCATCAGCGCTCCGAGATCCATCGCCTAGAACAGAGATAGAACAGAGGCACGCAAACTTTTGAATTTCGGTGACTGGTGAGCACGACTAAAACAAAAGCGGTTACACTGCAGCCTAGGAATAACGGTCACGACGGCACTTACTCTCGTGAAATAGTGGCGCATGAAGTCCATACGTGCGAAAAATGGTCTCTTTCGTGACTTCTGTTGCCTCGCTTCCATTCGCTCATCAGCGCTCCGAGATCCATCGCCTAGAACAGAGATTTGGCGGAATCGCCATCAATTCTGCTACAAGGGAAGCATACCTTGAAGGGCGGTCGCTCTTCGAGGAGCCAAGACTTGGAGAGGTTTGACGCTGAAAAGCTACATAGCGGCGGCAGTTCTTTTCGAGACTTCTCAGCCACGAGATTCTCAGTTTTGAGCAGCGCATTTCCCAGATCCTGGTTATGAGCCAAGATGGAATCAATCTACAAAAAAAAATCGGTGATGTTGATAACCACACTGCATCCGCCAAAGCACTCACAGCAACCGCCATTCCAGCCATCGTTCGCGCTTGATCTTTGACAACGTTGCATAGCAGAGTTACGACGGAATCGGAAGATGAGGGAAGAGCGGCGACGTTCTGCTGCAAGCCGTTGACATGTTGACATGGTCCAAGTCAATCCGACTTCCTTTGAACTTCTTGACCACAACTTCCTGAGTTAAAATGCTTGATAGGTGGTGAAGCATTAGCAACAGCAACGCTGACTTAAAGGCTGTGGTCACGATGAAAAACGTAATAGAACAAACTACAAAAATCAGCTTAGATCAAAAACAGCTCAAAAACTATGAAGGTAGAGCGGTGAAAAACGGGCTAGAATTAGAGTTTCTAGGGCCCAAAGAAGCGGTTTCGTGCACACGTGCACAGCGATGACGAAAAAGATCGCCGTCTCATGCCGAGCAGTCAAAAATCATCGACATTCAGAGGACGAAATAAATGCAAATTTAACGAATAAAAACAGTTGAACAATGAAATCATCACTTCAGTCAATGTTTTTGACTAGATCTGTACATAAATCCGTAGGTTCATTGATTGAAATTCAATTTCAAGCCAGCTGATGTTCTTGATAAAAAGAGGTCACCGATGCCGATGATGTGGAGTGGGCTCGTCCACCATCAAAAGACAAGAAAGTTCAGGCTTCAAATTTGGCCCAAAACAGTGGTTTTTTCGCGATTTTTTCTTATAGGTCCTACTACTCGAGACCCACAAGAGGGTTAAGAGAAAAAAAGACCACAAGCATATTTGATCGCGACCACTGCCTTTAATGGTAGGACTAGATAAGTCACCTCGTACTCCGGACCTGAGCCAAAGCCGACCATGATTTTTCCCAAATCCTTCAGGCGCAACGATTTGTTCAAAAAGATTGGCTCGGCTGCATCTATGATTGAGTTGATTCAAAACCAACGATACACATTGGATTGCTTAACAGATAAGTACCTTTCAAGCTCTCTTGTTCTCGGTCATTTTCCCAGTTTCGCTCGGAAAGTACACGTCTGCTCCCCATCACTACAAATCTAGCATTTACTAACGTTATAGGATTTAGGCTACGAGGCCACGTTAGAGTGGAGCTGACCCGCTGAGCCCCACCGAACCTATAGGCGCCAGAAACGAGAGAAATTTGGGCGTGGAGGTGCACTTGACGAGTTCGTCTGCGCCGGCATGCAGCCCATTCTTTCACTATTCTTGTTTTACGCCAAACTGGCCTGGAGTATCTGGGGCTACCGCACTCGTGTGGGGTAGGGGAGGACTCGGCCGCGTCCACTTCTCCTTGCCGCAAAGAACCCTTGTATATGAAGGAAGGGGAGACCCCGGATGGTGAGCTAATTGCGCGGCAGCACGAAAAAATGGGCGTGACCGGTACGATGGCCCCTGCTGTGGTAGCACCAAATAACCACCCACTGCATCTCAGAATCAAATGTTGTATATGGTAAACAAGTTGGACGGCTCAAACAACTAGTTGGTCAACTACGACGAGAGCCTAACACAGAGTCAAGCGGAGTTGCAGAATTTCATAATGGGGGGGGGTCGCGAAATTTTTGACCAAAAATGACGATTTGGTGAAGATATCAAAAAATTCTCGATATTTGTAGTTACCAAAGGGAAGGATCGTAGCAATGTTCGGGTTTTAGACGCTTGATCCCGACTACTGAACAAAATTTCGGCGTCTGACAGTTTTAGTAATCAAATAAATTGATTATTTTGATTTTGATGGTGGTTGGGGGTCGCTCCGATTTCGAAAAATCACGCAACGCCCCGCTTGACCCTGTCCTAACAGCATACAAACGCTGGAGGATGATCTTCAAGATACTAGATTACCTTGCTTACGAACGAACACTGTGTAAAACATGTTGTGTGTGCGAGTCATCGTTAAAAGTTTCCGGGTCGGAAACCCTAACAAAGGCACAAATACTTTGTATGATATGATCTAACTAAATTCCGGTACGGGAGAGATGGAAGTTAAGGGCGGGGTTGTTCCCCTGGTCGGCGAATCCAACGTCTGAGGGGGCGACGAGACCTAACAAACCAGTAATGGTCAAAATCTACGGGTCTGCCCCCGGACTACAGCACCCCAAATCTTTGCGACATGGATTATGAATCCATGGTCGCGTGAGCATGACATGAATTCATGCTCGTATGTACGCCACCACAACATTTTGGTTCCGTTAAGAGCAGGGGTACTGTAGATCTGGGGCAGACCCGTTGATTTCGACCGTTACGGGCTTCTAGAGACTATACTTGGGCATCGAATAATTTCAAATCATCGGAAAAATAATTTTCCTCACCAGAGCCAGAATGGTTTGAGCTAATGTCGGTTCTCAGGCATCAATTTAGATGTACTCTTCTCATAATTCATGGTAAAGTAGAATTCTGTGCATTCACAAAATCACAAATATCAGTTCTTCAGAAAAAAATTCGACAATTTTTCTTCGAATAATTGACAATTGTAATTCAATGAATGCAATTGATTCCACTCTAACCTCCAGCCTCTCAAACTGCTCCCGGGTCTTAATGCTATCCTTGGGTGGTAGTAAACTACTCGAAAGCGCCACTTAACAGAGACGTCAACGTCACATTTGAGTGCAACTTTGACTATCAGACGCTGAGATGATGGGAACAAGATTGTGATGCTCGGACATGTTTGTCTTCAAAACAATCGCTCGGATTCGAACCAACACCTGCCGCGCGACAGACACGAGCATTGCCACTGCGCCAGCACGGTGCATAGCATATGGAGCATTGTGGCCTTTCTTACCCCTTCACACCATTCAGCCGAGGCGGCGGCGATCAATCAATCCTTATACATATTCGCTCTACCAGACAATAATGCTATGAGCGATGGGATGGCATTTGCTGCGAAGCAATGAAACCTGAAAATGCAGTGCTCTCCCAGCCTCGTGATCCTCGCTGGCCCGGCCAGCGTAGCGTAGCATTAGGGGCAGGGAATAGCTAGCTGTATAACCCAACTCCCTCCTAAAATAACCACAGAGCAAGCAACTCACAAGAAAGGGGCAAGCACGATGCAGCTGAGCTATTTGTGCCACGTGTGGCATCGGCATTTCTGCCTATGATATGACTCACTTAATACTGATCAGATGCCATCGATCATGAACAAGGCCACGTTGGTACCTTCCTTATCACGCACGCAGCCTGTCCACCCACATATATGCAACATTTCCACATTCCAATCTTTGAACAGCTCCCGCAAAGATGAAAATTTTGCCCCTAGCGCCCGTGCAAAAAAAGCGAGCTTGATCCTTCTACTTTTGGCGGATCCTAGGGATTTTCCATGGTGTTCGAATAACAGACATTTCTTCGCGAAATATATCTTTGATGGAATCAACGTTAACTGTCGATAGCACGACTTCTGAGTCAGAAAAAATCTGTTTCTTGAAATTACAAAATTCGATTACTCGAGATTCCATTTTCCAAGGGTTCCATTAAATCGAATATTCCCGAGAAAGTCTATAGCCAATAAACTAAATTCAGACAAACATTGCTCGTATGGGAGTCAAGTTCACATCCGCATTTACAGACAACCACTCTTGCAGCAAGCAGTGCCAGCAAAGTCGTGCTGGGAGAACGGGTTCCGGCGCGACTAAACTTTGTCTCAGCACGATTAACATCGAGCTGAGCGCTGCAACATCGGGCGTCTGCAATTGCGAACTGGAATCGACAGTATATACCCTTTTTCTCTGAGTGAACTCGGGTCAGTCGTGCGCGTGAGCGCACATGCCGCGTCGCCTTTTCACCCACACGTTCTAGCAGTTGAGGCACATATCCTTTTTTGTAAGACAATGGCGGGGGAAACCGACAGTGGATCAGAATCAAACCACGATTCCCTCCAAACAAGCCATTCCTTTTCACACTGAGTAATGGGAAAGCCAAATCGGCAACTGATATTATCCTCCATAGCTTACGCGAATTTACCCTTCACGACAGTCTCCGAAGGGCGAACTGGCGCTCTCCATGAGATGAAACACTTTATAGTTGTTGGTCCCGCAACTAGCGCATTAGCGTGTGGTGAATAAGGGTCACAACCAGGGGTGTGCGGCAATTGCCGTTTGCCGATTGCCGTTTGCCGGCCATTTTTGGGGTTTGCCGTTGCCGTTTCCGTTTGCCGAAATTTTCGTACAAAACGGCAATTTTTCGGCAAAAATACGTTAAAACAAAAGGATTTGCCCTCATGGCAGTTTTTGTATTGGTCAGCAATTCGAAACTGCTACAAATAATTATTTTGACTAGTTCCAGCTGATGTAATGTGTAATTGTACCCATTAAATTGGTAACTGATGAGAATATAAACTCTCTTATAAACTCTTTATGAAGTAATCAGAGAAGTTCGTTGAAGTTCTAAGTTGTTTATGAGCCTCCAAAAGTCTTTTTTCAATTATCAAACACTTAACCACTTAGAAATGCTAAATTTGCAAAAAAAACCTTTTCCGGAAGCATTCAGATCCCTGCATGTTCCAAGATTAGAAAACCAAGTGCTATCAAGCAGCTATTTAAAGGCCGTGTTCACGGTAATCTTTGATTTTGAAAATAATTGCTGATTAGATTGTTTGGCCCTCGGGTAGAAGTGAAACGACGAAGAAATCGAGAAAAACGCACCAGAAGGGCACGAAATTCTCAAATCTCACCCCGCCTAATAAGTTTCACAGGAACTGTTCGCTGCGACAATGAAGTCTTTGTGGAACCGTCTTTGCATTGCTCTACTCAGTGTTGCTTCGTACGCTTCGTACTTTCCTTCAGACTATTACTAATACTGTTTTGCCCAGAATACTCCTCCGTTTTTCATTAGCCCCATTTTTTATCGGTGACAACCACCGTGAACGTGTTCATCCAATCGGACAACTAGTCCAGGCCAGAGACTAATGTCAGTGGAATACGACGTTTTAGTGAGTTTCTCGCTGGTTCCTCGTAATTTTAGTAACACTTGGTTGCCAACGCACTGTTTTGAGTAGAAAACTCGGGAACGAAAATCATCATGAACACTGCCTTTAAACGTACAAACCGGTTGAGAACTCGTATAAATCGGTCCTCGTATATTCTGTTGGTGGGCTGATCGTCATTATTGGGGCAGGAAGTTGATAAAATCAGCAAACACTGTCCGGCTTTTTTTTTAATTTAACAGTGTTCGCAGCAGTCATTAGAGGCAAGGTTTAATAATATTTTCGATTTCGAAATTCATAGCTCAAACGAAGAGTTGACTCAGTGGCAAAGCTGAGTTTGTTGAGAAACGGTGTAAAGAGAAAAAAAATGATAATAATTGCAGCACATATACTGCCCCGAAACTTGAAAGTGGTGTGCTCGCCCCACCCACTTCCTCTGTAGCCACAGGGGAAGTGGATGGTACGAACACACCACATTTAAGTTTGGGACCGTTTAGAGCAACTTATTGTTCGCTTTTAGCCGACATTGTTGTCGTAATAAGCCTCGTGCCGGCTTGTAGACCGAATACACAGAAATGGAAGCGCCCAAGAGCAGTCCGGCTATCTAAACGCACTGCACGCGGCGCTCCAGCGGCCACGTGAGCGCATCGGCTTTCCGTCGCGTGCGTCGCATGTAACAGTCGAACTGTCACCAGATTCTCTCATTCTGTGCAATCGATCAACGAG
Organism: Aplectana chamaeleonis; assembly: GCA_029168955.1. Taxonomy (NCBI): domain Eukaryota; kingdom Metazoa; phylum Nematoda; class Chromadorea; order Rhabditida; family Cosmocercidae; genus Aplectana; species Aplectana chamaeleonis. Next base: position 47,259 of record JAPDOI010001779.1, on the reverse strand, counting down.
CCCTTCGGAGCTCATGATTTCCAGTGGAAATTCGAAATTTGGTTTTACTGTGAACCCTGCATACAACTAGACTAATCTCACTCCACTCCTGTAGCCTCACAAGTGAAACCATATCAAGTGAGCGACAAAGAGAACTCTGAGCAGGGCTTGCGACCGGTCGCAAAGGGGGTTGTGAAAACTTCGAAAATTTTTCGAAAAAAAAATGAAAATTCTTTTTTGGGGAGGGGTTCGTAAAATTTTCGGAAAATGTGGTTTGTCTCTAAATCACTCGGAAAGTAGAGACGCCGGGTATTGCATCGGTACCATTTCTCCATTTCAGGGAGGGGCTTCGTAAAAATCTTGGTCATGAAATTTTTTTCACCCTAGGGGGGTTCGTAAAAATTTAGGTCACCAGGGGGAGTCGAAAAATTTCAGTCACCGTTCGCAACAGCCTGCTCAAGCCTGACTCTGAGTGCACTACTTGCTACTTACCTACAGTAAAAATTGTGAGTGGCCCTGGTCATGAGCTAGGTGTGGGCTGTCTTTCGCCACAAATGTCGACTAATCATCCAGCCCTGTTGATCTTGATAGTGACTCCTATACAGATCACATATAGAACAGCGCTACTGGCATTCTCTGATCACCTGAGGCTTTCAAGTAGCTTTTGATTTACGGGATTTTTCTTCCCGTAATTCTAGTGAAACGCAAGGCACATAGTAACGGGTACATATTGCGTGGAACACCACACGACTAAACAAATGTTCGTATATTATAGCTAAAAACTGATTTTGCCGTTTGCCGTTTTCCGGCCATTTTTGGGGTTTGCCGTTGCCGTTAGCCGAAATTTTAAATTCCTTTGCCGCACACCCCTGGTCACAACACCCCTACATTTAGCCCACATCACCCTTCTCAACTTTGGCGCCTCGTATCGCGTGGCGAATAAGCTCTATGCTGTCCATCGCGTCGTTGCTCCCTTCATAGAACCACGCTGTTTTGTACGCGCAAAATTGCAAAGTATGCGTAGCGCTAATGCTCAAGTATAGAAAACAAATGCAACAATCTACATTTTCATCTGCGGAATCTACATGTTGGCATTATACACTAACATTATAAGTAATGTGTACAGCTCATAGGAAACAACGTCCCAATAGAACAAATCGAAGAATTTCCATCAACGTTGAGGTTCAACATAATTCTTTAGTTCCTTCAGCGTCCACAGCACATAGTTCCTACGGCATTGCTTTCACCTAAGAGAAAAAATCTCATTAGTCAGAGAGTATATAAATCATAACAAGCATACCATGGCATTTGTTTTTTTTCAGATATCTCGTATTCAACTTCTAGGGGTTGTTAGTTACGCGTGAAATTGCCTATAGGTTTTCACATTGAAAATAGATCAAGGGAAACGCTCACTAGCGAGCCGAAAATACCCCAGAGGGATGGAATCGCACCGAAGAGCGGCGCAGGGAAGTGCAATATTATGATATCGATCATTCCGTGCCGCGTAATCGATATTACATAAATGCACTCTGCCGCGACGCTCGGCAGTGGGAGTATAAACGACGCTTGTTACTGATCAAGGAGCACGACACGATCGATATTATAGAATAGCAATTCACTGAGCCGCTTGGCGGTGGAACTATAGAGGATGCCTTATGCGGTCATGAAGTTGTCTCAGCAAAACTCGCCACGGCAAGTGCGAGCTCCCAAGGAGACCGCTGTACAAGGAGATTTCGTAACCTTTCTCGGGTTTAAAGGCAGCAGACACGCTTGAAAAAGTTGTTGAGATAGCTGCTGTGTTACTGGGGTCGTATGGCCCCTAGTAAAAGGCTCGCGCCGTTAGAAGCGTCAAAAACCAGTTAAAACTACTAAATTTGAACAATGCATGTCGAAAATTTTCGTCAACTCCGCCCATTACCTTCGCAAACCTTGCCCCAAATACAAACTTGTCCAGACTGATTCTTCGAATACGGTCGCTTTGGCGGGATCTCGATGCTTTCAACGAGGTGGCTGGACTGTAAGAATCTATTGGCTTAGCTACCGCAACCGTTTTGTCGCTAATATTCGCTGTTTCAACCGCGCGCGGTAAAACTCGTCCAGTTTTACCCGGTAACGAAAACAACCCTTATTCCTCTATTTGCGTGCGGTTTCGTTAGTCCCGCATACTAGCAGTTTCAAAGCTTCGATTTATATAATAAAATGGATATAATTTTTGTCTGCTGCCTTTTAAGAAACTTTTGAAAGTAACAATAGAAACCACTGATCTAATGTATCTTTTGCTGCGCACTGGAAGCACATAACATTGCGCACTACGGAAGGTACCCACCTCGACCACGGCGCCGCTCGTCGAAGAAGTGCTACAATGCCGAGGTTTTTAAAGGCAGCATACACGCTCGTAAACGTAATTGAGATAACTACGGAATAATAATGGGATGGCACAGAACACAACTCGAACGCATTCTGAAGCGTGAAAAACGACCCACAATGACGCTACACGAGCAAGGAGTTGGCGCCGCCTCTGTATTTGCGTCCTCCTCCAAAACAGGGGTTCTCGGCCATTCCCACCGTCGGCGACGTTTGTGGGTGGTGGAATAGGTACAATAGGTAAACCACACACACCGACGACAGCGGGAATGGCCCAGCACCCCTGTTTTAGAGGAGGGCGCAAATACAAGGGGCGGACAGATGCAGGGGCGGCGCCAACTTCTCACTCGTTTAGCGTCATTGTGGATCGTTTTTGACGCTTCGAAGTGCGTGGGCGTTGTGTTCTGTGCCATCCCATTCTAATTCCGCAGTTATCTCAATTACCTTTGCAAGCGTGCATGCTGCCTTTAAAGGCAGCATACACGCTCGTAAACGTGATTGAGATAACTACGGAAATAGAATGTTGTGGCCCAGATTACGACGCCTACGCGTTTTGAAGTGTCAAAAACGACCCACAATGCCACTACATGAGTTAGAAGTAGGCCCCGCCCTGTATTTTCACGCCCCCTTCATTTGCCCTTTTCCTGAAACGCAAGGTTGCTGGGTCATATTCACCGTTGATACTGTTAATGGATTGCCTAACAAGTGAACCACACACGTCACTGACGGCGAAGATGGTCCAGCAACCCTGCGTTGGAGGAAAAGGGCAAATACAGGGGGCGTGAAAATACAGGGCGGGGCCAACTTCTAACTCATGTAGCGGCATTGTGGGTCGTTTTTGACGCTTCAAAATGCGTAGGCACTATGTTGTAAGCCATACGGTCCGATTCACATTGTTATCCCAACAACGCTCACGAGCGTGTGTGCTGCCTTTAAAGCCACAGTACAAGCTCAAGGACGAAATCTAAGATTTCCACACAATTGTCAAGTAGACCCACCCCACATAACACCTGCCAAGTGCGAGCCCTCAATTCTCCCGCACAGGCGAAATAAAGGAGAGAGCCACCCTGGGGCGCCCACATCAGGAAGCCACCCTGGGGCGCCCACATCAGAAAGCCACTTTGGCACGCCCCTCTTACGATCTTTCGAGCTCAACAGTGACCAGATAAGCGATGGTTTCCGATCAATAGCCCCGTTCTTCCCTTCATTCTCAGCCTCTCTCTTTAGTCAGGTCGGCTCGCATACATCGGTTGCAAATTACAAGTTTCGGACAACTCGTCCATTATGCTTCCGCAGCTCAAGGGGGGCATAACTCCGTTTCGAGGGGGTCTTGTACGATTCCAGAGACATCATTGGCATCAGCGTGGGACCGTTTTCAAAATAGACAGGAAAACAGAAAAACGATTTTGAGGTTGGACTGTGCCTTTGGTTTTTTTTTTGCCCGACTCCAAGAGAATTTCACGCTGATCACAACGGTGTCTTCAGAATTGCTTAAAATCCACTACGAACGGAGCTATATCCACTCAAATATTGAGAGTTTGAAGAGCAAGAATTTTGTGGACGAGTAGTCTTGGGCCTGTATTTTGACGTTATTTGCAGCCATCGCCTTGGAGTAAGTCGTAACATAAGGCTGGACCAACAGCACATGAGAGAACATAGATTTTTATTTAAACTCATCGCACGTGCCGTCCTTTTTGAGGTCGACAACTTGTCGTTGGGCGTTACCCTTTTTTCATATCTCCGGGCGTGGTCGGTTTTATTCCTCGATTTTCCTCGTTTATTCGAGCGAATTGAGATTTCGCTTGGTAGGGTTGTCATGCACGGCGGTCGGAACATGATATCAAAAATAACCCCTAAGATTGGACTGCGTCTTCAAGCAATAGTCGAGTTCCCAAAAGTGTTCAATTTGCCGCAATCAAGTCGGGATAACGCGTCGCGATTTTTTTTCGCAGACCACGGAACACTTTTGAGGAAATTTAAACCATGTAGAATGCGTTCACCTTTCAACATTCGACGAATTTGACCCCACAGCCCTTGACCCCGGTTTGGAAAGGAAGCGGTGACCGCTACGCGTGCGGTCAAGTCTGCAACCCCAAACACGTCTGCACAGTGTTCGCTTGCAAATTCGAAATCAGAGGCACGAGTGCTGCACACTCAAATTCTGTCTGAAGGCGCAATCCACCCTTAGAGATAAACTTATATATTTCTCCGAAGTTTAACATCCTGGAGCAATTTTTGCGGTCCTTGAACGTTTCCAAATTTACTAATCTTCAAGCTAAGCAGAGGCAAAGCTTACGTTTTCGCGAGCAAGCCAACGGGAAATGTTTTGCACCCTTTTTACAATTTATGAAATACCAAAACTTTGTTTGTATGTCGAAATTTCTGAAGTGGGTACGAATGTTTTCTCCCCCCCCCCTCCATTGGGAGTGGATGTTTCGCTAATTGCTGCAGTGGTAGCGGATTCATGATATAACTCAAGAAAACAAGAAAAAATAGAAACTTTCAACGCAGAAAAAGTCAAATCCTAAACCAACCTTGCTTGTTACCGAAGCGTCTAATGTGCTGCCTGTACCATTTTACCCAGAAATTATCGATGGCAAGACGATCGAACAGCTTCTTCAAACCAGACTAAAAGCGACAGATGTAAATTCTCACAAGGAAGTATTAGCCAGCCTGGTCATTCTAAATGAAATAAGCTTTTTTAGAAACATTTTTTGACCTAGGGTCCGAATATGCCTTTTCCAACTGTATTGGACCACTCTCGAAAAAGTTATAGACGTTTCTTCTCTGATTTTCGTAGCCAATGCACCTACCAAACGGTAATCTTTCGAAATTCTGGAAATGGACCTCAGAGTCGTATTCAGCTCCCAAAATAATTCCTCTGAGCGAAGTTTAAGTGAACGGTCATTCTTCAAACTTAGCATAAAGTAACAGCGTTATTGTTGGTTAAGCATCTACATATATCGACTTTGGCCTGTAGTAAACCCGCCATTCTGGTGAGCTCATCAGAAACTTTGTTGGGTGACCATAAAATTTTCGAAGCGCTGTCTGGGGAGGTTGAGAATAGCGACTCAATAGTTCGGTGCGAGTTGACCCGCAGAATCGCCAATCCGAGCGCACCCAATTGGGGTTTATTTTCTGCACCATCGGTATTTGGATAAAATTTCTAAACTGATTGTAATTAATATGGCTATGTACATTATCATTATTATCTGAATTACTGCTGCCATCACTATGAATTATTATCATTATTGTCTATTAAACATATGATTTATTGCAAAACCAGTCAAGTTGAGACTACAAACTTCCCGAACTTCTCCAAAATTTGTCGCCTAGTTTTCAGTGCTTGGCAATTCTATTAGGCCTGAACTAATTATGACAGCAGATCAGAGCTGCAAGCGGTTAGGCAATCTATAGTTATGCTGGCAATCTAAAAGGATTTTGCAAAGTCTAAAATCTCATTTTGAATGACTGTGCAACAAATATAGGAACACCGTAAGGCTTCGAGACAAATCAACTGTTATTGTAGTTATTGAAATAGCAATAAAAATTATGACATTCTTGTTTTTGTTATTATCACCATTATGTTACCACTATATTCATTGGTTTTATTATTATACTTGCTGGTGATGATATCTAAGAAATATAATTTCCATTCTAATTAATTTTCCTATTATTATATTAGGAGGAAATTATGCGAATATTTACCTGTCACTATTCTCGGTTTGCAATCATCATAGTTATAATTTTTACTACAAGTTTTATTATTATTGTCGTTATTATTATCTTTATTGCTGCTACATATGAGTATCATTCATGAACGTTAAGCCCTACAACCTAATGTTTATTCAGAGTTTTTGAAACAAATATTAAATTGAGAGAATAATCTAATTCTCTGCCTAAAGAACGCAATCCAGTGTATTGAACACAAAAGGTTTACTTGTTGAAGAATCAGTAGTTGACAAGTTCACACAGTGGTGAATCACCATTAGACTGATTCAGTTCAGCAGCCGATGAGGAAAATCCAGGAGAATTTCTGTTCCAAGCCTTAGAAACAAGGAGTCTTGAAATTTTCTAAGACAACAGTAGCCACACGTTCAGGCGACGATTATTGCGCGCGCATACTAACAACCTTTTCAATATGATCGATCACTGCTCGAGAGATCGCCGCGTCGAACACATGTGGCACGCACGCAAGCGAGGAGGTAATGATCCTATCACTACCTCCTCGCTTGCGTGCGTGCCCCATGTGTTCGACGCGGCGATCTCTTGAGCAGTGATCGACGATACATCCTCTCCCCGAAATTCACAGCCTCGGCCACTCTGAAATAAATCTCTTGAAGGTCTATGATATACTTCTTCGTTGTCATGAGCGACAGAATGCCACTCAGAACGAATCGCGGCGGAACCAGCATCGGAGCAACGGCATTCGCCGTAGTAAGAACAGATCATATCATGGAAGTTCTTTCGGTCGCTGATCACGAATTTGCGGTTTATTTGTCGGTGTTTCAATGTCTTACACTCATTTCGTTCAAAACTGCCCATTGGGGAAAATTTTAGGGCCGAAACGAGACTTTCGGAAATTTCCGGAATGCTACACACGGTAGATGGCGCTCAAAATATTCGTGTGGAGGTTATTTGGGGTGCCCAACACGAACCTGAAGGGTCCGTTCATCGATATTGGACAGATCACGGTAGATGAAGGGTCCTGAAACGTACGATCGCGAATGAGCAAGGTAATTGAAGCCTAGCTGCCAGTTTGGCCCAAAGCCAACTAGAACATTGGATGCTCAACCCATTCACGACAACATGTCCCACAGGTGGGACACGCTTTTCAAAAATCGATTTCTCCCCCCCCCACAAAGACGGATTTTAAAACTTTCTCAAGTTCAATGTATAAACTAATTTTAGTCTCGACTACGGAAATCGTGGTCCGTCGGCAGCTTCACTATAGCAGAACTTTCAAGTTTTTGTACAAATAGCTGGGGCTCAATAGGAAAATCGTTGCCAAACCAATTTCTCGAGCGCATTATGAGTTCTTTCTACATTTGCTGCCGTTTCATAGCATTCTCAGCAGTAAACCTTAGTTGGAATCACGTTCTGTTCACCTGGAAACGTGCCACTGCCATTACTACACTTACAATGACCCTTTCGGCAACTTAAGCTTTCCACTCACCATAACCAAATCTAAACCATACAAAACTTGAAAACAGATAACAGGTTTCAAAATCGCATTTAAAGAAACTCCTTTATGTGAATATCACCGGAGCAGTGGTGACAAAATACTATTCCACTGTGACCCTGCCGTGACTTCATGGAGTTTTTTTTTGATAGAAAGAATGCTATGAGCGAAAATTCTGGCACAATGCTTCATCGATAGCTTCACTATGTACATGAAAAACAAAAATAGATTTTCAGTGGCGTGCCATTGGAGCTGGCGTGTCCCACCGGTGAAACACGTCATACGGTAGCGCAATATTGCACGTGGTCGTGAATGGGTTAATGTCTCTTAAAATACAATTAAATGAAACCAGCATATAGTGAAGTGGTCCCATCACGATCGTCTGTAATAGGAGACGGTGACGCCTATGAAAGTCGTAGCCTCCACGACCTATGGGACAGTCTCGTAATTCGTATAGTCAGCCAGACTTACCCGCTCGCACCTCTTATTGTAATATTAACGACCCAGTTTTCTTTTCAACCCGGTCATCTTCGGTGTCTCCCATTAAAAAAAATGAATGACCGCGACCCCCTGAACCCTGGGGGGGCGTCGCAGTCATTCCCTTCCTCAACCAACTGAGAACACCTTACGGGGGTGGAGAGAACCTCCCTTCGCCTGTTGGCCGACGGAGTGGATATCCGCGTCCCGTACTCATACCTACCCATATACCCAGAAATTCGAATTAAACGTTAAATTAAGCAAACCTCGATTGCGGCTACCAAAATCACGTAGATAAAAACTACTCTAGCTTGAACGTACACACCTGCTCTTGACTGGTTATCTAGAATTCTTCTCAAGCGTTCAGTTTTGTTGATCGATCGGTGCGTTTTTCCGAGCAGTCCGAAATTAGTTCCACAATTTTGAATCGTCTTTTTGAGCCTGAAAAGCAGTAAATATTCGATCGTCCTACTCAGGAAAATCTGTGGTTGCTAATATGATAGCAAATGGCAATCAATACGTGGACCGCACTGGTTACCCCCGTTTTTCAACCAAGTGGGCCATCATATAAGGCTGGGAGCCTACACAGGGTTAAGCAGGGCAATAATAGGAAAACTTTTGAAAAATGAATCGGTGGGGGGGGGAGCTCGTTGGATTTAACCGATTATTACCACAAACTTGAACTTTTTCACTCTCAAAGGGACTGGGGAATTTTTTTTACCTCAGGAGAAGATCGTAAATTTTTTTGGAATTTTCGAAAAAGGTCTGATCAATGGATAGTGGGTCGTAGCTCCGCCAAAAGTTGGCGAAACGGCCTGCTCAACTCTGAGCCTACATTCTCAGCCAGCGCCCTCGTCCTACGCAATTATGATGCGCGCACGACCGCGTACCTTAACCAGAAAGTGGAATCGACCGCCGTCTCCTCCCTGGAAATGAGGAACTCTTTCTAGGCCTCTGCCGCCCGCCCTAGTCGTCTCTTTTCTGACTGTTGCATGAGCTCTCTGCGCTCTAGGATGGCGAGCTTGATGGAAACAGAGTATACCCAGTAGTCGCCCTGCAGAAGGATGTCGCCGCACGAGCGACAAATCTAGGACTTTAGTTTCTACTGAATACTCGCAGCTAACCGTCGCTGCGACTGTGGAGTGTAACTATTTCAAAGTGCGCATTACTCCTGGCTCTGTGAGAAGAAGTTGAAACGTACGGGACGGCTTAACCCTTGTGTGCGTAAGAAGATCGTCGCTGTTGAAAAAAAGCGATTCCTAACTTAGGTTGCCTAGCCGTGCTGTCAAGTGAGCGCGGTAAACGAGTTGTGCGCCAGACAACCAACTCGCCTGACGAACACAACTTGACTGATTTCCTCCAGACTGGATTCTGGCAAGGCCCCTGTTTTCAGAAAGATTAGGCTAATTTCAATGCATTTCCGGGCATTTGAACGGAGTTAGGTATATGTAAATGACGAAAACATGAGTTGCACTCTCCGCAGCAGGCATGACGGTTAGCTTCGTTTCTCTTGAATTTGTTGCTTTTCATTTCTTCTAAATTAGATATCCCTATCGATATAACAGAGTGTCATTTATCGAGATGCACTTTCAATGAGAAAAAATTTCGTATGGAAGGGGATCGTCATACCAAGCTCGATATGCGGCGAACGCTACGCAACCTCTCGCGGCTTACCAAGGCTATACAGCTCGATCAATAAGCATGCAAGCTATGCAGTTTGTAACGGACAGTTGCGCCACAGCGGTCATGCTAAACTTAGTTCCGTGTATATTGATGGGCGATTCATATCAACATGCTATAGTCTACAGCAATGGAAGTAGGACCTGGTGAGGTTGCGGATTCTTCATAACATACTGTAGACTTATAGTATTATCACTCATTTTTTTCGAAATAACTAAAATTTGTCAGTGAATTTCGGCTTCCGCTCTTCATTTTCACCTGTTTTCATTGCTTTCACAGATGTGGTCGTATCGGTGAACACAGAGACTCACCGACCTATCAAAGCTGTTCCGGAAAAAATGAGTGATGCCACAAACAAACTACCCTATGTTAGGACGAGTCCGCAACCTCACCAGGTCCTACTATAATTGCTGTAGACTACAGCTTAAAATTTATCAATCTTAGCGAATAAGACTTTAGAGGCAGACTAGAGTCCTACAAAGCAAAATTTTAAATTCTTAGAGTCAACCAAAGGCGGCTCCATAGCATCGGTAACCCACAAGCGGTTGCGTCGCGGTCGCTGCAGGTCGCGAGCGGCGCAGCCATCCTGTCCGAGACCAGGATCTGTCTGATTAACATGCAGTTCCATGGGTATTAATGGGGTAGAAATCTCTAATGGAACTTTTTTTGGGAAGGAATGCATCTCCGAATTTAGCAGAAATACGTAACTGGACCTACATACATGTGTCTTTCGCCGTTGAGCTCATGGTGCGGCGGGTTTTGGCCGCGCCGCGACAACTCCGGTAACCAATGCATGCCGTTTGGGGGGGCTCCATAACATCTGTAACCCACAGTGGAAATAAGAAAATTCGGGTTAACAAAAAGCAGACAATGGATCCACCAGTTCCTTACAGAAGAAACAAGACCGGAAACTATTTGTACCTCAATGCAACATCTGAAAAGACATGTGTAACTGGCCAAACTCCATGTTTTCATCCCTCTAGTCATCCCTCTAGAATGCCAAACAAAATTTGTATTGAAGATTTTCAAGCGGTAGGCGGTTTCTGCCGAGAAATACTTTAATTACATAGCTGTTGGCCCACATGTCTGCAATAACTTCACGAGCCCCTCAATCAAGAGTGCAATGCATAAGGCAGAGGAAAGCTTGTTTTTGGATTAACAGGCCGTATTCTTCATTATAAAAGCTACGAATTCCAAATTGACAAAATTGAAGTTTGCACAAAAAAATTCGAATTCGGAAAATGTATTCACTCCATCAAGAAAACGTCTGACGAAAATGGAGTTTCGTATTCACTACGAGCGCAGGGGCGCTCTAGCGCCATGCGACGCGGCAGTGCGTCGCGTACGAGTGGGGTGGAACTTAGCAAAGGGCGAATCCCCATTCCGGCTTTTCGACGTAGTGTCGCGGTTGTTTTTGGTAGTTCTACTAATAGTTTGTTCATGTAGAGGTAGAAGAGTGCTTCTTGTAGTATTTTTGTTGATAAGAACTGCAAACAGAAGTCAGTAGAATTGAATGTCCTCCGTCAGCACATTGTCTACGTTTTCTCAGAAATCTCACAAGGTGTGTAGAGGTGTGAAGAAATAGCATCCCAGTCATGTTTATTTAATGTTGTAAGTATTAACACACTTTGAAGTTCCTCAGTGTTCTCAAAAACTTTGATAGCTCTAATTTTTCCTCGCAAAAGTTCTAAAATCAGTCGAAGTTCAATGTTTCCATACATACATACGGGAGTCATAATGGTTTGTATTTCGAAGTTGTTTCGTCTTTTGTGAAAATTTGTCAACGGCAATATGGTGCGAGGCTCTTGAAACGAGTCGAGATTTTCAAGTTGCGATTAGAGTAGCATAGAGTATCCCCGTACTTGCGATATAGTTACTATAGTAATGAGAGTTTCAAATTTTGTCGATTACTTCTAGTCGTTCAATGGGCCTGAGTGAATCCGCCCGACAGTGCGATGTCTAGTATTTTCGAAGTTAACTCTCGCGTACTTCTTTGAAATAGTAATGATTGAAGACAGTTTTCTGATGTCTAGTATCCCGAATAAAAAGCTTCACGTCCTGCCGTGAAACAACAACGGCCCGAGGAGCCATGGTGAATCCGAGCACTGGCTCGATGTTTAGTTTCCTGAATAGAAAGATTCACGTCCTGTCGTGAAAGATTAATGGTTTGAGGAGCCAAAGTGAATCCGCACACTGGTGCGATGTTTGCTGGTCTACCTGGTATGCATTTGCACACTTGCGGGATTGTGGTTGGTCTAAAGGAATTAGTATTTGATTTCCCATTGGGAAATGCCTATTGAGTAATGAACCAGAGAATATCTGCACACCAGAGCGACTTTAGTCTAATTGAATTAGAGTTTCACCTCCCGCCGTGAAATGCTGATGGCTCGTGGAGTCAGAGGAATTCGGCACACATGTTTGATGATAGTTATAATTTTGAAGTTGGCTACTGTTATTGATGTTACCATACATCGATGTAGCTTAAGTTGAATGTAGGTACAGTCTTTGTGCTGTCGCTAGGCTTGATTATCTTGGGAAGCTTTGATGATGAACCTGGAGCCATCCATTCCAATCTAGGGTCTCTTTGTTCCTGTTCGATATTGTCGAAAGAGTTTAGCCCTCGTAGCTACAGTAGATTTTCATTCTAGGTGCGAGGATTTCTGATATTTCTATAGACTGCGACAGTCTCAGGCTCGTTGATCGGGAAAGCAGCGCATCGGTACGATTTTATAGCACCGAATCTGCTGAGGCTTGTGCAGCCTGAATTATTTGCACCTATACCGAATATGGGTTGGTCTCAAGCCCATTCAAAAACGAACTTCAACCTGAAATAGTGTTGCGCATTAGTCAGTTATGGAGGCTTTATAAATAAATAAGGATAATAGCGGGTTTTGAAATTCCCTCGTTCACGTCTCGATAGGAATTCTTGCGTTGAGGTATCGTGGTTATCTCGAATGCCACTTTAATAGCTCCTGCGATATTCTTCGAAAAAAAAAAGAATTTCGAGTGAACACGTGCTGGTGTGAATCAATAAGCAGCCTTATTCATCTGCGTATTATGGAATCATATTTCCTACCAGCAAACTGAAGTGTTTGACGCACCGCTGCTAGTCCTTGGGCTAAGCTATTGTAGTCCCGACTTATCCATACTCGGGTGTACAACGGTCCAAGCAGGTACCGGTCCGCAAAACGCCGTGCTTCACATTGAGAAAATCAAGTGATTCGTTGGTCTTGAATTATCTGCATATTAGGTGTTTCACATACCGTTGTGACGAGGTTATGCATTGAAATGGACTTCGTTTAGAACACCGCGTGGGTAGTGATATTTGGATACGAGTTATTGGTGGTTACATGGGTACTGCTTGCGGTATTGCTTAGCGTTCCGACAAACAATAGTCACCATCGAGACACTAATATTGCAATCCATCCCCATCCAGTTGCAAGCTCTAGGTACTTTGCATATGTATACTTAGCGTCTCGGGAAGTCAGGCAAATCGCCTTGGAACGCGTTTGGTGTAACTGAAATGTGCAAGACGTCGGCTACAATTCCGAGCAGCAATCCAATAGAGTTCACGAACGGCTCAAGCCATTTATTGTTTTCTTCCCTGTCATAGGTCTTTCCGAAGCAGAGCTCCCTGAGGCGGTTTAGGAATACGTATCACACTTGTACTACAGACACGATCCGCCTCTCGGAAGTGAATATTTCGGTAGCGGTGATGAAGTATGGCCAATTTCTTTTTGAAGCGATTCTGTAGTCGAAAAAGTATTGTTTTTGTTGCACGTAACCCTCGGCATCCTATAGAGCCAGCGGACGTTAAGAACTTATGAGAAATCTCACCCACTGGTTAGACAACCACGTCGCTGGTATTTGAGTTTTTCTCCATGTAATTTAGGTTTGATGGTTTGAGCCGCACGGGCACACACCTGCTGCCATTGGATAACCAGATTACTCGAGTAGTGAGTAAGCGCACATTCATTATCCGGCTTGACTGCCCATTTTCTTGTTCGTCCAGACGGATTCGAATATTCTTGTCTGAGCATTGCGCTGTTCAGGACCAAATGCTTCGATTTATTTCCGCAGGTAGCGGAGGAGTAACCTATCAGCTGTCTGTTAGTGCTTGTAGCCACTGGCAAAGCTTGAGCGTTTCATCTCTCTCTCTCTCTCTCTCTCTCTCTCTCTCTATCTCTGCAATCCCTATGGCTCCGTAAGGTCGCAAGAGAGCATTGCGGTCTGGTGCCTATTTTCTCTTGGTCTCCTACATCGGTCGTCTGAGTGTTTGTTATGGCATATGCATAGGCTTACCCACTAGGGTAGGTCGCGGGAGTTCTTCAAAGCGCTCCGATTCGCATGTCTCAGTACATGTTTCGAGCTTAGGCATGCTCCGACCCCTCCGGGCTTTAATGTTCCGCTCGTGAATGAATATGAAACGGAGGTTTTGCCATAGATTATCGGAGGTAAAAATGGAGTTTCGTATTCATTACGAGCGCAGGGGCGCTCTAGCGCCATGCGACGCGGCAGTGCGTCGCGTACGAGTGGGGTGGAATTTTGCAAGGGGCGAATCCCCATTCCGGCTTTTCGACGTTGTGTCGCCCGCCCGGCCCGCCCACAGATTGGTTTTTGCGTCTGTGTATATATCCCAGGCGTTGCATGGTATCTGCCCAAATCAATTTTATGGTCATGAATTTGCTATGGGGTAATTTTGTAGTGTCCCGGTGGTCAGCGGTAGTAAACCTGTCTATATATCCTCACTTTAAACCCCAGGGTACGACCGCTTATGCCCTACTCCGTGTTTCCTCCGCTTCATAGTCCTCCAAGGTCGCCTGTTAGCAGCTTACACACTTAATGGAAGGCCATGCCAAAATAACCACATCCAGCTAATACAGTTTCGTTCCCTAGGACCAATAGCATCGCTTCCTATTCCATTATTTTCCGGATGCTCAATATCTTTGGGGTTGGTTTTCAGGTTCCGCACGGGAGCAACGATTACACCTGTGCTCCAGGCTGTATTGAAGGATCTCAACGGGAAATCAGTGTGGTTTCTTCGTTACAGAATCATGGTCGACAGAAGTATAGCGTACCAGTTCTCGTCCTGTGGAATCTCTTTCCATTTTATGTTGCTGTGGAATCTCTTTGCATTCTATGTTGCGCTTAGGCGCCATTTCTCTCGGCCGATTTTAGTTGCGCTAACTTTATATGGGGATGTTGTCCCTCGTCTTTGTAATTGATCTGTTTCATCTGATTTTTAAGAGATATGTGGTTAATTAGGTCCGCCCCAATCTTTTTATGTCCTTCAATTCTCGAAATTTATAGCTAGTAAGGTGTAACCATAGATTATCATGTTGGTTCATTTGTGTTAAATACAGCAAGTCTCTTTGAGTTCTGTTGTGAGTCAACAGTTCTATTTTCTTCAGTGTTGCCCAGATGCCAACGATTGGGCATTCAGTTGTTAAGCCATTTGAAGTTGTGTTCCTTTTCGTTTAAGCTGATGTGCTCATCTGGTCTGTAAGAATATCCATTGTCTGCTCCAGGACCGTCATCTGTAATGTCTTAGCTCCCACTGTTCGTAATAGTTCCATTTTCAATGCTGGATGGAGTTTCATCAAGATTTGGTATTAAATGCGGTGTTCGTTTTGTTTGCAGTTCTTGGATGTTGTACATGCCGAATGATTGAATGCTCAGTGCTATGATACATGTAAATAAGACACTGTCGAATAAAGCCTTCACCCACCGCTCGTGAATGAATATGAAACGGAGGTTTTGCCGTAGATTATCGGAGGTAAAAAAAAAAAACTTTTAAAAAATCTAATCATGGATACGAGTAACCCACCGCTTCTCTCGCTGCTAGAACCACTCCACCATCATATGAAGCCTGAAAAAATAATTTTTGGCATAATTAGTTAGCGAGATGAAGAAGGTGCTCAACTACGAACATTTCGAGAACAGGGTTGCGTCAGCCATTCCCCTCCACGTTAGAATAATCTCAAATGCGGAAATGAACCAACTACTGAGAAAGAAATATTCTACTGAAGATGAAGACAACGTCACGAGGGAAGAAGAAGCATGGAAACTCACTTCAAATTAGAAAGAGATTTGAGAGACTCAAGACTTATCCATAGAAATGAAACGATTCGTCCATGAAAATGAAAATTTCTTTAATTATTGGATATGTGATAACGTTATCACTCATATTTCCTAGAGATTCCATGAAATTAAATAGATTTCTGAAAGCAGAATCATTAATTTCTCACATGATTTCTGGGTGGCCCCCCCAACTAGTTTTGCACCTCGAATTCCACGAATCTTGCTCCTTTGTATAAGAAACTGTAAACGACTGGATAAATTGGTAAATTTGAGCAATAAGAGCCGTGACAATATCAAGAATCTGTCTTCCGGCCAGCGATACTTCTCACCTCGTCATGAGAATTCCATAGGCGAATGGTCAGCTTACTTAGAGTATTATGATGCACCATAGCTTAGTGGGATCGTATTTACGCTCTTTGACTGAGTGCGAAAAAAAGCGGAATACGATCCTTCTGCTAGGTATTATTGACCTCCTCAATTGTGATGTATACTAACGAGCTCGCCGAATCACAATAATCACGCAAAAAATTTAGCTTTCTTCCAGTACGAGCTCAATGTTTCAAAACCATGCGTCGGCTGAAGGAATTTTGAGAATGCGGAGCCGGTTCAGACAACACATGAGATGGTCCTAACAATATTTTTGCACCCATCTCGAGGTCACGCCTATGCAGTTTTTCATTTCCTTCCTTTTTCCCGTAAACGTAAATAGGAGGATTTCCGAAGGAATCACCTCATATTTACGGTTACCGACTGAGAAAGTGAATTTTGTCCTTATATGCGTGTTCAGCTCCCGAAATCTTTCTCAACGAAGTTTGAGTAAAATCTAACCGTAAGGCTATAGTATATTGCCCAGTTGATTTCATAACACTACCGCGATAAAATCTCATACTGTAGACGTGATGGTATACTTGAACACAGGGTCCAGCAGACCGTTTTCCTATTAGTCCAAACACCTATGTTCCTACCTTGGTGATATACATTGGATCCGAATCGAACAATTTCGGATACTTGGATTTCGGATAACTCAAAAATCAAAGATCTTGGATATCCGACTCGAACGAATAGATTCAAAATAACAGCATCAGATAATCCGAGTCATTCGGATTGAGAGGCCAAACGGATAGTCGGACTTCGGATTATTCCGAAAATTACGTTTTTCGGTGACTCGAAATTGGGATCACTCGGATTTTGACGTTTTTTCGGTGAATCGGATTTTGAGTCATGAAAATTTTGGTTCAGTCGGATGAACATCCGAAAATGAGTGAGTCGGATCCAATGTGTACTTGGCAACCAGAATTCTCAAGAAGAATCCAGAAAAATCTCAAGAGATTTGAACTTGATCTCTGCATTCAAGAGCATACCCGAAACTTTCAACTTTTTTACGTCCTTCAAACATGGAGTTTTTTCGGGATTTCGGATCCCCCACCATTGTTCTTCGGGACTGCAACCGCTTGAAAATTTTACGTTGCCTCCTTTTTCAGAGAAAACCTCCGTTGCAGTTGCTATTATTTTCTAGAAAACAGAATGTATACATCCCGAATCTATGCTACGATCCAGTTTCTTGTGTGTTGTTTCAGCGGTGTTCGTAAGCTATTCAAAATATGCACTACACTGTGAGTAGTTGAGGCAATATCGAATGGTACATGCGGCGAATACTTTGCCGTGAAGAGAATGCGCGCTGCAATATGACGCCGTGCCGTGACGCGACCGCCTGCATGGGATGGGTGATTTTTAGACACGATCCACAGATAGGTGAACACTGCTGGCACGCAAACAGCCAGCCACATTTGCGCTAAACAATACCCACTGGCTCAGAGGGTGACCAAAATCTACTCGGGAGTAGATTTTCGGTGACGGCGACCTCGCCGTATCTCCCTCCTCTCCTACACGCTATTTCTTCGTCGCCTCGAACAAAGAACGAGAAGACGCTCTCGTTCTCATCATCGGTGGGAGAGGACCACCCTGAAACGGGGGCGAAATCTGCTCATGAGGTCGACCTAATGTCGACCTCTCGTGTAAATTTTAGATTTTTGAGCTTCTGGCACCCTGACTAACAATTCTGCGAAATTATTGCAAAAGCTTTAGGTGCACCTTAAGCTCACCCCTAAGTCTCGCTCTCGTCTGGTTTACTACCACCCCTTATAAATGTCAAAATCACTAGTGTTCCCGTTGCATCTGTCTTCGTCGTTGTATCCCTGAGTAAATCGCCTTGTACAGTTATCTGTTAGATGTTTGAAAGTTCACTGTTACTCTTGTTGTGTGACTCCTCTGATGAACGTCCTTCAATGCGTCAATGACTTTCTCACTCAGAACTATGTTTAGCTGAGGCTCGATATTCAGTAAATGAACAGAACTCCTTTTGCTCATTTGAGCTCTTTTTGGAGCAACGCTGAAAGAAGAAGTTATTCTAGGCCGTCAATGGTGTAGTGGTATGATTGATGGTATGATTGATATGATTGAAGTGGTATGATTGATTAAAACCGACTGTCTCATTCGGCAAGATCGTCTAGAGCAGACGGCCTTTGCATGCGGTAGGAAACCATCACAAGCTTTACAGAAGTGAAAAACCGAATGCTCGTATTTAGAGAATAAATTTGATAACAACGACCGGAACTCAGTTTTAAACTGTAATTTGAAGATATTTCTTGATAAGAGGGGTGCGTTCCAAGAACCTTTCCATGGCAAAACGCGTCCATGGAAACGTAGCCACAGCCACGTGGGAGCAATGTTCAGGGGTGCGTTCCAAGAACGTTCCCACGACGTTGTGCGAGGAAAAACAACCTTCCTATGAACAAATTTGCTTTCCATGGACGCGAAATATAACTGACAATTGCTCCCACGTGGCCGTGGCTACGATTCCATGGACGCGTTTTGCCATGGGAATGTTCTTGGAACGCACCCCAGTTATTATTCGCATCCATGGAAAGCAAACTTTTCCATCCGAGGGTTGTTTTTCCTCCCACGGAGACGTGGAAATGTTCTTGGAACGCACCCCAGCTCAACAACAAAAAGGTATTGCTTCACTCACAGGGATCGCCGGTGGATTACCTCTCGATCTAACTTCATGAAGGTCGTCTGCGAACCGCAGGAATGAGTTTGAGAGACCAAAGCGAATCACGTAGTTTCCCATATAAACGAGTTGTTGATGAGCAGCTGGAATGGATTCAGCAATCTCGAAAGGGTTCACAGGAAGTGCAAAGCACCTCTGAAATGGAAATCTGGATGGTACCGAGAGCCTGTGGTGAATCTGCCGCCTTCATGTCGACCCAAAGCCGAAGCGGCAGATTTCCGGCAGATTCCCATCAGATTCGCGGTAGAATCAAAAATCGGTTGGATTCGGCGCAGACACCACTGCCTGCCTCGTCCAGGCGAAAATGCGGCAATGAATATGAGGATTGCGGCCGTGAAATAGCCGCCAAATAATGTCGTCGCGAAATGGCCAAAAAATAGCCGTTAAATAAAGGTCGCCGAGAAATAGCCACGGAATAGCTAACCAGGAGCCGCTGCGGAGCCTGGGAGAACTAATTTCTCGGCTTCTCTAGAATTGGACAAAAAATAGCCAAGAAATGACGGTGGAATAACGTGATTTGTTCTCGCTATTTTCCCGTTAATTCCCGGCTATTTCTCGTCCGTTTCGTGAAAAGCCGAGAACTAGCCGCGAAATAGCCGAGGAATAGCCCACCAAGAGCCGCTGCGGAGACTGGTGGGCTACTCCGCGGCTATTGAGAAATGGCGGCGAGAGAGCCGAGAAATAGCCCACCAAGAGTTCAATGTAAGAGCCATTACAACGAACAACTTTCTGCCAACGACGAGCGGGACTTCGAATACCGTAGTCGTAGAATGAGCGCTGCTTCAATGCAAAAAAAAGCGTCCAACTCGGTCCTCAAGTGCTCTTTGGTCTTAAGCTGCTTTCCCCTCAACCAGTGTTCGAGGCTTCTGAATAAATGGTAGTCCGATGGAGCAATATCTGGACTGCAGGCTGGAGGAGGGAGAGTTTCCAACTGCAGCTCCTTCAATTTATCTCGAGTTTTTTTCGCTATGTGTGAGCGGCAGTTGTCCCAGAGCAGTAGGATCTGGTCAATTTTCGTCCATTTTTCTCCGCGTTGGTGACCATTTTCTCTAGTTCTTGGCAGACGTAGTCAGCATCTATAGTCTTTCCTGGCGGAAGTAATTTCCAGAACACAACTCCATCAGTGGACCAAAAAACGGTCAGTAGACTCTTTTTTCCGTGGATATCCCGACGTTGCACAGGATCTGGCAGGATCTGGCGACTCAAAGGGCTTAACCTTCGCACAGACAGGTCAGGATGGTTATAGTAGCACCACTTCTCATCACATGTAATGATGAGACCTAAAAACTTCCTTTGTGGTGCCGTTTCAGTAGTTCTTGACAAATGGCCATCCTGCGATTCCTGTCGGTGTCGGATTAAATGTGAAAAATCACGGACGGCTTTTTCGGTCTCAGTCCCATATTGTGTAGCTGGCGAACTGCGGTCGATTGCGAACTCCCTGTAAGCTGGGCGAGACCTCTGCTGTGAGGGTGCGGGTTTTTCTCCAGCTCATTCGCCGCCAACGTGGGGTCGTGAATTCGTGACATTCCACATCTCGGCTTGTCCTTCAGAGAGCAGCTGCCGGAGCGAAACTTTTGATACCAGTTGTACACAATACTGGCAGCAATTCGATACCTTCCTTCGTTGGCTCGTATTTCCTTAACAGTTTGAGCAGCTGTGAAACCTCTTTCGAAGTAGTGAAGAATCAGTACGCGAGCATGCTCTTTTTCCGACATTTTGCTGAGCCACGAATAGCGTTTCGAGGGCTGGCAGGTATTGATTAACGAGGTTTGATCTACCTAGCAAACAACCGCGCACGAGTGGCATTTGAACTATTCGCGCGCGAATTAATATGAATTTTTGAAAAATTCCAAGAACTTATGACTCACTCTAATATATATATATATATATATATATATATATATATATATATATATATATATATATATATATATATATATATATATATATATATATATATATATATATATATATATATATATATATATATATATATATATATATATATATATATATATATATATATATATATATATATATATATATATATATATATATATATATAAGAGCATGAGTTTTTTGTCTTCTTCTTCTTCTTCTTCTTCTTCTTCGCACAATCCGCTGGATCTGCCCTCCGCTCGCAGTCGAAAAACCCTCAAACAAATGGCCGCTCATGCATCTGATCGCGCAAAAATGGCTGTGGTTTTAATTGACTACGAAAATTTCTCTCTCAACTATGGATCCAACCTTCCAACGCGTGGATATCCAAAGCAAACGGAAAATTCGTCTCTCTATTTGAAACAAAATGTTCGCGTTATAACCTTCTCGCGTTATTGCTCGATATATCGCCCATTTCTCTCCCGAATGTCCTCACCGTAAGTCTCTTTCATAGCAGGTCGCTTCGACTAGTCGCGGCAATGCCAACAGTTACAAAACCCGTCGCGTCAAAGATCTAGCACTGAGCCGCGACGGATAGTAACAGTTTGCAGTTTCAGTCACGAACGCCGAGCGACTGGGGTATTTCATAGCTGGTCGAATCGACCTGCTTGATATTGTTAGGGCGCTTTGACTAGTCGCGTCGCTACCATCATGTAAGCGATTCGTACAGTCGAAGCGATTAGGCCGTAATTTTCCGTCAAGACGTAGGGTATTCGGCGCCAAAGTGCGGACTTCAAACACATTTAGCGTGTATTCTCAGTGAAATCCTACAATTACACCATATAATCCTTTTCGTACGAGTGACCCTTCGGGTCCCTAGCCCGCGGCAGCCACGTGACATGGAGACCCGTTCCCCCTGGCAGTAGTATAGTTAGGGTTAGTTTCCAAAGAAGGCGAAGAAGCTTCAAGCAATGTTAATGGACCGCGGGTTCACACTGCGCACCCACATCAGAAAGCCATTTTTTTCTTTTTACTCCAAGGAAAACTAATTATTGCTCTATAAATCCATGCTTTGTACAACTTCCATAACTGGTTTGCATATATTAAGCGCCGAATATCTCCTTTTGATATAGACAATCAAATCAATTCAAAAACTCACTGAAGTGATTGACTGTGGAGCGCGCGGTCTCCTAAATGTTAAGTAACAAAAAGTCTGCTTGAAAATGAAAGCATACTTATCGTAATACGTAGAAAAAGGTTGATGGTAACAATACCACCTCTACAACAAAACATGTGAAGAACGTCTGTATACATAACGGCTCCGTCAAACAATGGTCCGGCTTCGCCGGCCACCTTCTATGTAGTATTCGTTTGGCTACGCCAAAGAATGGTCCGGCTTCGCCGGCCACCTTCTATGTAGTATTCGTTTGCCTACGCCAAAGAATGGGCCGGCTTCGCCGACCCCCCACCCTCCGCCTAGTATTCGTTCGGCTTCGCCAAACGATAGACCGGCTTCGCCGGCCACCCTCCATGTTGTATTCGTTAGGCTACGCCGAACAATGGGCCGGCTTCGCCAACCCCCTCCTCCCTCTACGTTGCATTCGTTAGGCTACGCCGAACAATGAGCCGGCTTCGCCAACCCCCTCGTCCCTCTACGTAGTATTCGTTCGGCTTCGCCGACCCCCTCCCTCTGAGTAGTATTCGTTCGGCTTCGCAGAACGATGGACCGGCTTAGCCGACCCCCTCCCTCTACGTAGTATTCGTTCGGCTTCGCCGAACGATGGACCGGCTATGCTGGTCACCTATATAGTAACAGCGGCGTCGGCAGGCTGACGCCAGCCTCTGCCGCTGGGGTCCGGCTGCGCCGGCCCATTCGCCGGCATATTGGGTATGAAGCAAATAAATCGGCGCTTTCTTTCTTACCGCGCCAGCCCATAGGCTGGCTTAGGCGGCAACACTTCAATCATCGGGAATCACAAAGCATTCCAAACCTTGCAACACCCGTTTACCTCCTTATCTGTACCGTGACAAACCGGTCGTTCTTCCTTTTTATAAGGTCCTAGAGTGGCTTTTGATTTATTCTAAATTCTGTCATGATAAGGTTAACCGCTGTTTGGAATTTACTGAACATTTTCATGATCAACCGACACCCTGCTAATTTTATTACCAAATGAAGTAGAATGATGTTTGTGTTTCATGGATGCAGATTTTAATTAATTCTTATTTTCATTGTATATGAACCCGATTTGAAAAAGTTAGTGCATACAAACAGCTAAGCAGTTGAAATGAGTGGTGAAGGGTAGGGGACCTAAAGAGAGGAGCGGTGTACGCTCTCTTTTAGACACACGAAGTGATTGTCAAGTTCTGCGATTTCTCCGTCGAGTCTCACGCGTTTTCTACGGCGTCCGGCGCTCCCTCACGTGAGTCTCACACACTTCCTATGGCGCACTCTCCCTCGGGTCTCGCACATTTTATACGGCACCCGGCGCACTCCCACTTCGGTCCAGCACACCTTCGACGGCTTCCGGCGCATTCTCGCTTGGGCCCCTCACACTCTACGGCGTCCTGCGCATATCGACTTGGGCCACGCACACTTTCTACGGCACCCGGCGCACTCCCACTTGGGTCCCGCACACTTTCTATGGCGTCCGGCGCACTCCCACTTGGGCCCCGCACACTCTCTACGGCGCCAAGCACACTTTCTATGGCGTCCCGCACACTTTCTACGGCGTCCGGCGCACTCTCGCTCGGGTCCCGCCTCTCTCAATTGGGTCCCGCACACTTTCTACGGCGCCCGGCGCACTCCCACTTCGGTCCCGCACACCTACGACGGCTTCCGGCGCACTCCCACCTAAATCTCGCACACTTCCTACGGCGTTCGGCGCACTCCCGCTTGGGTCCCGCACACTTCCTACGGCGTTCGGCGCACTCCCACTTGGGTCCCGCACACTTTCTACGGCGTCCGGCGCACTTCCACTTGGGATCCGCACACTCTCTACGGCGTCCTGACCACTCCCACTTGGGTGCCGCACACTTTCTATGGCGCCCTGCGCACTCCTTCTCAGGTCCCGCCTCTTCCACTTGGGTCCCGCACACCTTCTACGGCGTCCGGCGCACTCCCACTTGGGTCCCGCACTCTCTATACGGGGTCCTGCGCACTTCCACTTGGGTCCCGCACACTTTCTACGGCGTTCGGCGCACTCCCACTTGGGTCCCGCACACTTTCTACGGCGTCCGGCGCACTCCCACTTGGGTTCCGCACGCTCTCTACGGCGTCCTGCCCACTCCCAATTGAGTGCCGCACTTTTTCTATGGCGCCCTGCGCACTCCTTCTCGGGTCCCGCCTCTTCCACTTCGGTCCCGCACACCTTCTACGGCGTCCGGCGCACTCCCACTTGGGTCCCGCACACTCTATACGGGGTCCTGCGCACTTCCACTAGGGTGCCGCACACTTCCTACGGCGTTCGGCGCACTCCCGCTCGGGTCCCGCACACTTCCTACGGCGTTCAGCGCACTCCCACTTGGGTCCTGCACACTTTCTGCGGCATCCGGCGCACTCCCACTTGGGTCCCGCACACTTTCTACGACGTTCCGCGTACTCCCACTTGGGTCCCGCACACTCTACGGCGTCCTGCGCATATCGACTTGGGTCACGCACACTTTCTACGGCACCCGGCGCACTCCCACTTGGGTCCCGCACACTTTCTATGGCGTCCGGCGCACTCCCACCTGGACCCCGCACACTCTCTACGGCGCCAAGCACACTTTCTATGGCGTCCCGCACACTTTCTACGGCGTCCGGCGCACTCTCGCTCGGGTCCCGCACACCTACGACGGCTTCCTGCGCACTCCCACCTAAATCTCGCACACTTCCTACGGCGTTCGGCGCACTCCCGCTTGGGTCCCGCACACTTTCTACGGCGTCCGGCGCACTTCCACTTGGGATCCGCACACTCTCTACGGCGTCCTGACCACTCCCACTTGGGTGCCGCACACTTTCTATGGCGCCCTGCGCACTCCTTCTCAGGTCCCGCCTCTTCCACTTGGGTCCCGCACACCTTCTACGGCGTCCGGCGCACTCCCACTTGGGTCCCGCACTCTCTATACGGGGTCCTGCGCACTTCCACTTGGGTCCCGCACACTTTCTACGGCGTTCGGCGCACTCCCACTTGGGTCCCGCACACTTTCTACGGCGTCCGGCGCACTCCCACTTGGGTTCCGCACGCTCTCAACGGCGTCCTGCCCACTCCCACTTGGGTGCCGCACACTTTCTATGGCGCCCTGCGCACTCCTTCTCGGGTCCCGCCTTCCACTTGGGTCCCGCACACCTTCTACGGCGTCCGGCGCACTCCCACTTGGGTCCCGCACACTCTATACGGGGTCCTGCGCACTTCCACTAGGGTGCCGCACACTTCCTACGGCGTTCGGCGCACTCCCGCTTGGGTCCCGCACACTTCCTACGGCGTTCAGCGCACTCCCACTTGGGTCCTGCACACTTTCTGCGGCGTCCGGCGCACTCCCACTTGGGTCCCGCACACTTTCTACGGCGTTCGGCGCACTCCCACTTGGGTCCCGCACACTTTCTACGGCGTCCGGCGCACTCCCACTTGGATTCCGCACGCTCTCTACGGCGTCCTGCCCACTCCCACTTGAGTGCCGCACACTTTCTATGGCGCCCTGCGCACTCCTTCTCGGGTCCCGCCTCTTCCACTTGGGTCCCGCACACCTTCTACGGCGTCCGGCGCACTCCCACTTGGGTCCCGCACACTCTATACGGGGTCCTGCGCACTTCCACTAGGGTGCCGCACACTTCCTACGGCGTTCGGCGCACTCCCGCTTGGGTCCCGCACACTTCCTACGGCGTTCAGCGCACTCCCACTTGGGTCCTGCACACTTTCTGCGGCGTCCGGCGCACTCCCACTTGGGTCCCGCACACTTTCTACGACTTTCCGCGTACTCCCACTTGGACCCCGCACACTCTACGGCGTCCTGCGCATATCGACTTGGGTCACGCACACTTTCTACGGCACCCGGCGCACTCCCACTTGGGTCCCGCACACTTTCTATGGTGTCCGGCGCACTCCCACTTGGACACCGCACACTCTCTACGGCGCCAAGCACACTTTCTATGGCGTCCCGCACACTTTCTACGGCGTCCGGCGCACTCTCGCTCGGGTCCCGCCTCTCTCACTTGGGTCCCGCACACTTTCTACGGCGCCCGGCGCACTCCCACTTCGGTCCCGCACACCTACGACGGCTTCCTGCGCACTCCCACCTAAATCTCGCACACTTCCTACGGCGTTCGGCGCACTCTCGCTTGGGTCCCGCACACTTCCTACGGCGTTCGGCGCACTCCCACTTGGGTCCCGCACACATTCTGCGGCGCCCGGCGCACTCCCACTTGGGTCCCGCACACTCTCTACGGGGTCCTGCGCACTTCCACTTGGGTCCCGCACACTTTATACGGCGTCCGGCGCTCTCACACTTGGGTCCCGCACACTTTCTTCGGCGTCTGGCGCTCTCCCACTCGGGTCCCGCCTCTTCCACTTGGGTCCCGCACACCTTCTACGGCGTCCCGCACACTCCCACTTGAATCTAGCCCACTTCCTACGGCGTTCGGCGCACTCCCACTTGGGTTCCGCACACTTTCTACGCCGTCCGGCGCACTCCCACTTGGGTCCCGCACACTCTCTACGGCGTCCTGCCCACTCCCACTTGGGTGCCGCACACTTTCTATGGCGTCCTGCGCAAGCCCACATGGATCCCGCACACTTCCTGCGGCGTTCGGCGCACTCCCGCTTGGGTCCCGCACACATTATACGGCGTCCGGCGCACTCCCACTTGAGTCCCGCACACTCTCTACGGGGTCCTGAGCACTTCCACTAGGGTCCCGCACACTTCCTACGGCGTTCGGCGCGCTCCCGCTTGGGTCCCGCACACTTCCTACGGCGTTCAGCGCACTCCCACTTGGGTGCTGCACACTTTCTACAGCGTCCGGAGCACTCCCACCTGGGTCCCGCACACTTTCTACGGCGTCCGGCGCACTCCCACTTGGGTCCCGCACACTTCCTACGGCGTCCGGCGCACTCCTACTTGGGTCCCGCACACTTTCTACGGCGTCCGGCGCACTCCCACTTGGGTCCCGCACACTTTACACGGGGTCCTGCGCACTTCCACTAGGGTGCCGCACACTTCCTACGGCGTTCGGCGCACTCCCGCTTGGGTCCCGCACACTTCCTACGGCGTTCATCGCATTCCCACTTGGGTCCTGCACACTTTCTGCGGCGTCCGGCGCACTCCCACTTGGGTCCCGCACACTTCCTACGGCGTCCGGCGCACTCCCACTTGGGTCCCGCACTTTTTATACGGCGTCCGGCGCTCTCCCACTCGGGTCCCGCCTCTTCCACTTGGGTCCCGCACACTTTATACGGCGTCCGGCGCTCTCCCACTTGGGTTCGGCACACATTCTACCGCGTCTGGCGCTCTCCCACTCGGGTCCCGCCTCTTCCACTTCGGTCCCGCACACCTTCTACGGCGTCGTGCACACTCCCACTTGGATCTAGCACACCTCCTACGGCGTTCGGCGCACTTCCACTTGGGTCACGCACACTTTATACGGCGTCCGGCGATCTCACACTTGGGTCCCGCACACTTCCTACGACGTCCGTCGCACTCCCACTTGGGTCCCGCACTTTTTATACGGCGTCCGGCGCTCTCCCACTCGGGTCCCGCCTCTTCCACTTGGGTCCCGCACACATTATACGGCGTCCGGCGCTCTCCCACTTGGGTTCGGCACACATTCTACCGCGTCTGGCGCTCTCCCACTCGGGTCCCGCCTCTTCCACTTCGGTCCCGCACACCTTCTACGGCGTCGTGCACACTCCCACTTGGATCTAGCACACCTCCTACGGCGTTCGGCAGCACACTCCCACTCTGGGTCCTGCACACCTTCTACGGCGTCCCGCACACTCCCACTTCAATCTAGCCCACTTCCTACGGCGTTCGGCGCACTCCCACTTGGGTTCCGCACACTTTCTACGGCGTCCGGCGCACTCCTACTTGGGTCCCGCACACCTTCTACGGCGTCCCGCACACCCGCACTTGGATCTAGCGTTTTTCCAACGGCGTTCGGCACACTCACACTTGGGTTCCGCACACTTTCTACGGCGTCCGGCGCACTCCCACTTGGGTCCCGCACACTCTCTACGGCGTCCTGCCCACTCCCACTAGGTTGCCGCACACTTTCTATGGCGTCCTGCGCACGCCCACATGAATCCCGCACACTTCCTACGGCGTTCGGCGCACTCCCGCTTGGGTCCTGCACACTTTCTACGGCGTCCGGCGCACTCCCACTTGGGTCCCGCACACTTTCTACGGCGTCCGGCGCACTCCCACTTGGGTCCCGCACACTTTATACGGCGTCCGGCGCTTCTCCCACTCGGGTCCCGCCTCTTCCACTTGGGTCCCGAACACTTTATACGGCGTCCGGCGCTCTCCCACTTGGGTCCCGCACACTTTCTACGGCGTCTGGCGCTCTCCACTCGGGTCCCGCCTCTTCCACTTCGGTCCCGCACACCTTTTACGGCGTCCCGCACACCCGCACTTGGATCTAGCGTTTTTCCAACGGCGTTCGGCACACTCCCACTTGGGTTCCGCACACTTTCTACGGCGTCCGGTGCACTCCCACTTGGGTCCAGCACACTCTCTACGACGTCCCGCACACTCCCACTTGGATCTAGCACACTTCCTACGGCGTTCGGCACACTCCCACTTGGGTTCCGCACACTCTCTACGAGGTCCTGCGCACTTTCACTTGGGTCCCGCACACTTTAAACGGCGTTCGGCACACTCCCACTTGGGTTCCGCACACTTTCTGCGGCGTCCGGCGCACTCCCACTTGGGCCCCGCACATTCTCTACGGCGTCCCGCCTCTTCCACTTGGGTCCCGCACACTCTCTACGGCGTCCTGCCCACTCCCACTTGGGTGCCGCACACTTTCTATGGCGTCCTGCGCACGCCCACATGAATCCCGCACACTTCCTACGGCGTTCGGCGCACTCCCGCTTTGGTCCCGCACACATTCTACGGCGTCCGGCGCTCTCCCACTCGGGTCCCGCCTCTTCCATTTGGGTCCCGCACACTCTCTACGGGGTCCTGAGCACTTCCATTAGGGTCCCGCACTCTTCCTACGGCGTTCGGCGCACTCCCGCTTGGGTCCTGCACACTTTCTACGGCGTCCGGCGCACTCCCACTTGGGTCCCGCACACTTTCTACGGCGTCCGGCGCACCCCCACTTGGGTCCCGCACACTTTATACGGCGTCCGGCGCTCTCCCACTCAGGTCCCTCCTCTTCCACTTGGGTCCCGAACACTTTATACGGCGTCCGGCGCTCTCCCACTTTGGTCCCGCACACTTTCTACGGCGTCTGGCGCTCTCCCACTCGGGTCCCGCCTCTTCCACTTCGGTCCCGCACACCTTCTACGGCGTCCCGCACACCCGCACTTGGATCTAGCGTTTTTCCAACGGCATTCGGCACACTCCCACTTGGGTTCCGCACACTTTCTACGGCGTCCGGTGCACTCCCACTTGGGTCCAGCACACTCTCTACGACGTCTCGCACACTCCCACTTGGATTTAGCACACTTCCTACGGCGTTCGGCACACTCCCACTTGGGTTCCGCACACTCTCTACGAGGTCCTGCGCACTTTCACCTGGGTCCCGCACACTTTAAACGGCGTTCGGCACACTCCCACTTGGGTTCCGCACACTTTCTGCGGCGTCCGGCGCACTCCCACTTGGGGCCCGCACATTCTCTACGGCGTCCTGCCCACTCCCACTTGGTTGCCGCACACTTTCTATGGCGTCCTGCGCACTCCCACATGGATCCCGCACACTTCCTACAGCGTTCGGCGCACTCCCTCTTGGGTCCCGCACACATTCTACGGCGTCCGGCGCACTCCCACTTGGGTCCCGCACACTTTATACGGCGTCCGGCGCTCTCCCACTCGGGTCCCGCCTCTTCCACTTGGGTCCCGAACACTTTATACGGCGTCCGGCGCTCTCCCACTTGGGTCCCGCACACTTTCTACGGCGTCTGGCGCTCTCCCACTCGGGTCCCGCCTCTTCCACTTCGGTCCCGCACACCTTCTACGGCGTCCCGCACACTCGCACTTGGATCTAGCGTTTTTCCAACGGCGTTCGGCACACTCCCACTTGGGTTCCGCACACTTTCTACGGCGTCCGGTGCACTCCCACTTGGGTCCCGCACACTCTCTACGGCGTCCGGCGCTCTCCCACTCGGGTCCCGCCTCTTCCACTTGGGTCCCGAACACTTTATACGGCGTCCGGCGCACTTCCACTTGGGCCCAGCACACTCTCTACGGCGTCCTGCCCACTCCCACTTGGGTGCCGCACACTTTCTACGGCGTCCGGCGCACTCCCACTTGGGTCCCGCACACATTCTACGGCGCCCCGCGCACTCCCATTTGGGTCCCGCACACTCTCTACGGGGTCCTGCGCACTTCCACTTGGGTCACGCACACTTTATACGGCGTCCGGCGATCTCACACTTGGGTCCTGCACACTTCCTACGACGTCCGGCGCACTCCCACTTGGGTCCCGCACTTTTTATACGGCGTCCGGCGCTCTCCCACTCGGGTCCCGCCTCTTCCACTTGGGTCCCGCACACTTTATACGGCGTCCGGCGCTCTCCCACTTGGGTTCGGCACACATTCTACCGCGTCTGGCGCTCTCCCACTCGGGTCCCGCCTCTTCCACTTCGGTCCCGCACACCTTCTACGGCGTCGTGCACACACCCACTTGGATCTAGCACACCTCCTACGGCGTTCGGCACACTCCCACTTGGGTCCTGCACACCTTCTACGGCGTCCCGCACACTCCCACTTCAATCTAGCCCACTTCCTACGGCGTTCGGCGCACTCCCACTTGGGTTCCGCACACTTTCTACGGCGTCCGGCGCACTCCTACTTGGGTCCCGCACACCTTCTACGGCGTCCCGCACACCCGCACTTGGATCAAGCGTTTTTCCAACGGCGTTCGGCACACTCCCACTTGGGTTCCGCACACTTTCTACGGCGTCCGGCGCACTCCCACTTGGGTCCCGCACACTCTCTACGGCGTCCTGCCCACTCCCACTAGGTTGCCGCACACTTTCTATGGCGTCCTGCGCACGCCCACATGAATCCCGCACACTTCCTACGGCGTTCGGCGCACTCCCGCTTGGGTCCTGCACACTTTCTACGGCGTCCGGCGCACTCCCACTTCGGTCCCGCACACCTTCTACGGCGTCGTGCACACACCCACTTGGATCTAGCACACCTCCTACGGCGTTCGGCACACTCCCACTTGGGTCCTGCACACCTTCTACGGCGTCCCGCACACTCCCACTTCAATCTAGCCCACTTCCTACGGCGTTCGGCGCACTCCCACTTGGGTTCCGCACACTTTCTACGGCGTCCGGCGCACTCCTACTTGGGTCCCGCACACCTTCTACGGCGTCCCGCACACCCGCACTTGGATCAAGCGTTTTTCCAACGGCGTTCGGCACACTCCCACTTGGGTTCCGCACACTTTCTACGGCGTCCGGCGCACTCCCACTTGGGTCCCGCACACTCTCTACGGCGTCCTGCCCACTCCCACTAGGTTGCCGCACACTTTCTATGGCGTCCTGCGCACGCCCACATGAATCCCGCACACTTCCTACGGCGTTCGGCGCACTCCCGCTTGGGTCCTGCACACTTTCTACGGCGTCCGGCGCACTCCCACTTGGGTCCCGCACACTTTCTACGGCGTCCGGCGCACTCCCACTTGGGTCCCGCACACTTTATACGGCGTCCGGCGCTCTCCCACTCGGGTCCCGCCTCTTCCACTTGGGTCCCGAACACTTTATACGGCGTCCGGCGCTCTCCCACTTGGGTCCCGCACACTTTCTATGGCGTCTGGCGCTCTCCCACTCGGGTCCCGCCTCTTCCACTTCGGTCCCGCACACCTTCTACGGCGTCCCGCACACCCGCACTTGGATCTAGCGTTTTTCCAACGGCGTTCGGCACACTCCCACTTGGGTTCCGCACACTTTCTACGGCGTCCGGTGCACTCCCACTTGGGTCCAGCACACTCTCTACGACGTCCCGCACACTCCCACTTGGATCTAGCACACTTCCTACGGCGTTCGGCACACTCCCACTTGGGTTCCGCACACTCTCTACGAGGTCCTGCGCACTTTCACTTGGGTCCCGCACACTTTAAACGGCGTTCGGCACACTCCCACTTGGGTTCCGCACACTTTCTGCGGCGTCCGGCGCACTCCCACTTGGGTCCCGCACATTCTCTATGGCGTCCCGCCTCTTCCACTTGGGTCCCGCACACTCTCTACGGCGTCCTGCGCACGCCCACATGAATCCCGCACACTTCCTACGGCGTTCGGCGCACTCCCGCTTTGGTCCCGCACACATTCTACGGCGTCCGGCTCACTCCCACTTGGGTCCCGCACACTTTCTACGGCGTCCGGCGCACTCCCACTTGGGTCCGGCACACTTTATACGGCGTCCGGCGCTCTCCCACTCGGGTCCCGCCTCTTCCACTTGGGTCCCGCACACTCTCTACGGGGTCCTGAGCACTTCCATTAGGGTCCCGCACTCTTCCTACGGCGTTCGGCGCACTCCCGCTTGGGTCGTGCACACTCTCTACGGCGTCCGGCGCTCTCCCACTCGGGTCCCGCCTCTTCCACTTGGGTCCCGAACACTTTATACGGCGTCCGGCGCACTTCCACTTGGGCCCAGCACACTCTCTACGGCGTCCTGCCCACTCCCACTTGGGTGCCGCACACTTTCTACGGCGTCCGGCGCACTCCCACTCTGGGTCCCGCACAATATTCTACGCTGGCGCCCCGCGCACTCCCATTTGGGTCCCGCACACTCTCTACGGGGTCCTGCGCACTTCCACTTGGGTCACGCACACTTTATACGGCGTCCGGCGATCTCACACTTGGGTCCTGCACACTTCCTACGACGTCCGGCGCACTCCCACTTGGGTCCCGCACTTTATACGGCGTCCGGCGTTCTCCCCACTCGGGTCCCGCCTCTTCCACTTGGGTCCCGCACACTTTATACGGCGTCCGGCGCTCTCCCACTTGGGTTCGGCACACATTCTACCGCGTCTGGCGCTCTCCCACTCGGGTCCCGCCTCTTCCACTTCGGTCCCGCACACCTTCTACGGCGTCGTGCACACACCCACTCTGGATCTAGCACACCTCCTACGGCGTTCGGCACACTCCCACTTGGGTCCTGCACACCTTCTACGGCGTCCCGCACACTCCCACTTCAATCTAGCCCACTTCCTACGGCGTTCGGCGCACTCCCACTTGGGTTCCGCACACTTTCTACGGCGTCCGGCGCACTCCTACTTGGGTCCCGCACACCTTCTACGGCGTCCCGCACACCCGCACTTGGATCTAGCGTTTTTCCAACGGCGTTCGGCACACTCCCACTTGGGTTCCGCACACTTTCTACGGCGTCCGGCGCACTCCCACTTGGGTCCCGCACACTCTCTACGGCGTCCTGCCCACTCCCACTAGGTTGCCGCACACTTTCTATGGCGTCCTGCGCACGCCCACATGAATCCCGCACACTTCCTACGGCGTTCGGCGCACTCCCGCTTGGGTCCTGCACACTTTCTACGGCGTCCGGCGCACTCCCACTTGGGTCCCGCACACTTTCTACGGCGTCCGGCGCACTCCCACTTGGGTCCCGCACACTTTATACGGCGTCCGGCGCTCTCCCACTCGGGTCCCGCCTCTTCCACTTGGGTCCCGAACACTTTATACGGCGTCCGGCGCTCTCCCACTTGGGTCCCGCACACTTTCTACGGCGTCTGGCGCTCTCCCACTCGGGTCCCGCCTCTTCCACTTCGGTCCCGCACACCTTCTACGGCGTCCCGCACACCCGCACTTGGATCTAGCGTTTTTCCAACGGCGTTCGGCACACTCCCACTTGGGTTCCGCACACTTTCTACGGCGTCCGGTGCACTCCCACTTGGGTCCAGCACACTCTCTACGACGTCCCGCACACTCCCACTTGGATCTAGCACACTTCCTACGGCGTTCGGCACACTCCCACTTGGGTTCCGCACACTCTCTACGAGGTCCTGCGCACTTTCACTTGGGTCCCGCACACTTTAAACGGCGTTCGGCACACTCCCACTTGGGTTCCGCACACTTTCTGCGGCGTCCGGCGCACTCCCACTTGGGTCCCGCACATTCTCTATGGCGTCCCGCCTCTTCCACTTGGGTCCCGCACACTCTCTACGGCGTCCTGCCCACTCCCACTTGGGTGCCGCACACTTTCTATGGCGTCCTGCGCACGCCCACATGAATCCCGCACACTTCCTACGGCGTTCGGCGCACTCCCGCTTTGGTCCCGCACACATTCTACGGCGTCCGGCTCACTCCCACTTGGGTCCCGCACACTTTCTACGGCGTCCGGCGCACTCCCACTTGGGTCCGGCACACTTTATACGGCGTCCGGCGCTCTCCCACTCGGGTCCCGCCTCTTCCACTTGGGTCCCGCACACTCTCTACGGGGTCCTGAGCACTTCCATTAGGGTCCCGCACTCTTCCTACGGCGTTCGGCGCACTCCCGCTTGGGTCCTGCACACTTTCTACGGCGTCCGGCGCACTCCCACTTGGGTCCCGCACACTTTCTACGGCGTCCGGCGCACTCCTACTTGGGTCCCGCACACCTTCTACGGCGTCCCGCACACCCGCACTTGGATCTAGCGTTTTTCCAACGGCGTTCGGCACACTCCCACTTGGGTTCCGCACACTTTCTACGGCGTCCGGCGCACTCCCACTTGGGTCCCGCACACTCTCTACGGCGTCCTGCCCACTCCCACCAGGTTGCCGCACACTTTCTACGGCGTCCTGCGCACGCCCACATGAATCCCGCACACTTCCTACGGCGTTCGGCGCACTCCCGCTTGGGTCCTGCACACTTTCTACGGCGTCCGGCGCACTCCCACTCTGGGTCCCGCACACTTTCTACGGCGTCCGGCGCACTCCCACTTGGGTCCCGCACACTTTATACGGCGTCCGGCGCTCTCCCACCTCGGGTCCCGCCTCTTCCACTTGGGTCCCGAACACTTTATACGGCGTCCGGCGCTCTCCCACTTTGGTCCCGCACACTTTCTACGGCGTCTGGCGCTCTCCCACTCGGGTCCCGCCTCTTCCACTTCGGTCCCGCACACCTTCTACGGCGTCCCGCACACCCGCACTTGGATCTAGCGTTTTTCCAACGGCGTTCGGCACACTCCCACTTGGGTTCCGCACACTTTCTACGGCGTCCGGTGCACTCCCACTTGGGTCCAGCACACTCTCTACGACGTCCCGCACACTCCCACTTGGATCTAGCACACTTCCTACGGCGTTCGGCACACTCCCACTTGGGTTCCGCACACTCTCTACGAGGTCCTGCGCACTTTCACTTGGGTCCCGCACACTTTAAACGGCGTTCGGCACACTCCCACTTGGGTTCCGCACACTTTCTGCGGCGTCCGGCGCACTCCCACTCTGGGTCCCGCACATTCTCTATGGCGTCCCGCGCTCTTCCACTTGGGTCCCGCACACTCTCTCTACGGCGTCCTGCCCACTCCCACTTGGGTGCCGCACACTTTCTATGGCGTCCTGCGCACGCCCACATGAATCCCGCACACTTCCTACGGCGTTCGGCGCACTCCCGCTTGGGTCCCGCACACATTCTACGGCGTCCGGCGCACTCCCACTTGGGTCCCGCACACTTTATACGGCGTCCGGCGCTCTCCCACTCGGGTCCCGCCTCTTCCACTTGGGTCCCGCACACTCTCTACGGGGTCCTGAGCACTTCCATTAGGGTCCCGCACTCTTCCTACGGCGTTCGGCGCACTCCCGCTTGGGTCCTGCACACTTTCTACGGCGTCCGGCGCACTCCCACTTGGGTCCCGCACACTTTCTACGGCGTCCGGCGCACCCCCACTTGGGTCATGCACACTTTATACGGCGTCCGGCGCACTCCCACTGGGTCCTGTCCCGCCTCTTCCACTTGGGTCCCGAACACTTTATACGGCGTCCGGCGCTCTCCCAGTTTGGTCCCGCACACTTTCTACGGCGTCTGGCGCTCTCCCACTCGGGTCCCGCCTCTTCCACTTCGGTCCCGCACACCTTCTACGGCGTCCCGCACACCCGCACTTGATCTAGCGTTTTTCCAACGGCGTTCGGCACACTCCCCACTTGGGTTCCGCACACTTTCTACGGCGTCCGGTGCACTCCCACTCTGGGTCCAGCACACTCTCTACGACGTCCCGCACACTCCCACTTGGATTTAGCACACTTCCTACGGCGTTCGGCACACTCCCACTCTGGGTTCCGCACACTTCTACGAGGTCCTGCGCACTTTCACTTGGGTCCCGCACACTTTAAACGGCGTTCGGCACACTCCCACTTGGGTTCCGCACACTTTCTGCGGCGTCCGGCGCACTCCCTTTGGGTCCCGCACATTCTCTACGGCGTCCTGCCCACTCCCACTCTGGGTGCCGCACACTTTCTATGGCGTCCTGCGCACTCCCACATGGATCCCGCACACTTCCTACGGCGTTCGGCGCACTCCCGCTTGGGTCCCGCACACATTCTACGGCGTCCGGCGCACTCCCACTTGGGTCCCGCACACTTTATACGGCGTCCGGCGCTTCCCACTGGGTTCCCACACACATTCTACGGCGTCCGGCGCACTCTTCCACTTGGGTCCCGAACACTTTATACGGCGTCCGGCGCTCTCCCACTTGGGTCCCGCACACTTTCTACGGCGTCTGGCGCACTCCCACTTGGGTCCCGCACACTTTCTACGGCGTCCGGCACTTCCACTTCGGTCCCGCACACCTTCTACGGCGTCCGGCGCACTCGCACTTGGGTCCCGCACACTTTCTAACGGCGTCCGGCGCACTCCCACTTGGGTCCCGCACACTTTCTACGGCGTCCGGCGCACTCCCACTTGGGTCCCGCACACTCTCTACGGCGTCCGGCGCACTCCCACTCGGGTCCCGCCTCTTGCACTTGGGTCCCGAACACTTTATACGGCGTCCGGCGCTCTCCCACTTGGGTCCCGCACACTTTCTACGGCGTCTGGCGCTCTCCCACTCGGGTCCCGCTGCTTCTTCTTCCACTTCGGTCCCGCACACCTTCTACGGCGTCCCGCACACCCGCATTTGGATCTAGCGTTTTTCCAACGGCGTTCGGCACACTCCCACTTGGGTTCCGCACACTTTCTACGGCGTCCGGTGCACTCCCACTCTGGGTCCAGCACACTCTCTACGACGTCCCGCACACTCCCACTTGGATCTAGCACACTTCCTACGGCGTTCGGCACACTCCCACTTTGGTTCCGCACACTTCTACGAGGTCCTGCGCACTTCCACTACTGGGTCCCGCACACTTTAAACGGCGTTCGGCACACTCCCACTTGGGTTCCGCACACTTTCTGCGGCGTCCGGCGCACTCCCACTTGGGTCCCGCACACTTTCTACGGCGTCCGGCGCACTTCCACTTGGGTCCCGCACACTCTCTACGGCGTTCAGCGCACTCCCGCTTGGGTCCTGCACACTTTCTACGGCGTCCGGCGCACTCCCACTTGGGTCCCGCACACTTTCTACGGCGTCCGGCGCACTCCCACTCTGGGTCCCGCACACTTTATACGGCGTCCGGCGCTCTCCCACTCGGGTCCCGCCTCTTCCACTTGGGTCCCGAACACTTTATACGGCGTCCGGCGCTCTCCCACTTGGGTCCCGCACACTTTCTACGGCGTCTGGCGCTCTCCCACCCGGGTCCTGCCTCTTCCACTTCGGTCCCGCCCCCCTTCTACGGCGTCCCGCACACCCGCACTTGGATCTAGCGTTTTTCCAACGGCGTTCGGCACACTCCCACTTGGGTTCCGCACACTTTCTACGGCGTCCGGTGCACTCCCACTTGGGTCCAGCACACTCTCTACGACGTCCCGCACACTCCCACTTGGATTTAGCACACTTCCTACGGCGTTCGGCACACTCCCACTCTGGGTTCCGCACACTCTTCTACGAGGTCCTGCGCACTTCCACTTGGGTCCCGCACACTTTCTAACGGCGTTCGGCACACTCCCACTCTGGGTTCCGCACACTTTCTGCGGCGTCCGGCGCACTCCCATTTCTGGATCCCGCACACTTCCTACGGCGTCCTGCGCACTCCCCTTGGGTTCCGCACACTTTCTACGGCGTCCGGCGCACTCCCGCTTAGGTCCCGCGCACTTTCTACGAAGTCCTGCGCACTCCCACTCTGGGTCCCGCACACTTTATACGGCGTCCGGCGCTCTCCCACTCGGGTCCCGCCTCTTCCACTTGGGTCCCGAACACTTTATACGGCGTCCGGCGCACTCCCACTCTGGGTCCCGCACACTTTCTACGGCGTCTGGCGCTCTCCCACTCGGGTCCCGCCTCTTCCACTTCGGTCCCGCACACCTTCTACGGCGTCCCGCACACCCGCACTTGGATCTAGCGTTTTTCCAACGGCGTTCGGCACACTCCCACTTGGGTCCCGCACACTTTCTACGCCGTCCGGTGCACTCCCACTTGGGTCCCGCACACTTTCTACGGGGCCCGGCGCACTCCCACTTGGGTCACGCACATTTTCTACGGCGGTCTGCGCACACCCATTTGGGTCCCGCACACTTTCTACGGCGTTCGGCGCACTCCCCATTTGGGTCCCGCACACTTTATACGGCGTTCGGCGCACTCCCACTTGGGTCCCGCACACTTTCTACGGCGTCCGGCGCACTCCCACTCTGGGTCCCGCACACTTTATACGGCGTCCTGCGCACTCCCACTTGGGTCCCGCACACTTTCTACGGCGTCCGGCGCGCTTTCATCTGGCTCCCGCCCACTTCCTACGGCGTCCGGCGCACTCCCACTTGGGTCCCGCACACTTTCTACGGCGTCCGGCGCACTCCTACTTGGGTCCAGCACACTTCTACGGCGTCCTGCGCACTCCCACTCTGGGTGCCGCACACTTTCTACGGCGTTCGGCGCACTCCCACTTGGGTCCGCACACTTTCTACGGCGTCCGGCGCACTCCCACTTGGGTCCCGGCACACTTTCTACGGCGTCCGGCGCACTCCCACTTGGGTCCCGCACACTTTATACGGCGTCCGGCGCACTCCCACCGGGTCCCACACACTCTACGGCGTCCGGCGCACTTGGGTCCCGCACACTTTCTACGGCGTCCGGCGCACTCCCACTTGGGTCCCGCACACTTTCTACGGCGTCCTGAGCACTTCCACTAGGTCCCGCACACTTCCTACGGCGTTCGGCGCACTCCCGCTTGGGATCCTGCACACTTTCTACGGCGTCCGGCGCACTCCCACTTGGGTCCCGCACACTTTCTACGGCGTCCGGCGCACTCCCACTTGGGTCCCGCACACTTTATACGGCGTCCGGCGCCTCCCACTCGGGTCCCGCCTCTTCCACTTGGGTCCCGAACACTTTATACGGCGTCCGGCGCCTCTCCCACTCGGGTCCCGCACACTTTCTACGGCGTCTGGCGCTCTCCCACTCGGGTCCCGCCTCTTCCACTTCGGTCCCGCACACCTTCTACGGCGTCCCGCACACTCGCACTTGGATCTAGCGTCTTTCCTACGGCGTTCGGCACACTCCCACTCTGGGTTCCACACACTTTCTACGGCGTCCGGTGCACTCCCACTTGGGTCCAGCACACTCTCTACGACGTCCCGCACACTCCCACTTGGATCTAGCACACTTTCTGCGGCGTCCGGCGCACTCCCACTTGGGTCCCGCACACTTCCTACGAGGTCCTGCGCACTTCCACTTGGGTCCCGCACACTTTAAACGGCGTTCGGCACACTCCCACTCTGGGTTCCGCACACTTTCTGCGGCGTCCGGCGCACTCCCACATGGATCCCGCACACTTCCTACGGCGTCCTGAGCACTTCCACTAGGGTCCCGCACACTTCCTACGGCGTTCAGCGCACTCCCGCTTGGATCCTGCACACTTTCTACGGCGTCCGGCGCACTCCCACTTGGGTCCCGCACACTTTCTACGGCGTCCGGCGCACTCCCACTTGGGTCCCGCACACTTTATACGGCGTCCGGCGCTCTCCCACTTGGGTCCCGCACACTTTATACGGGGTCCTGCGCACTTCCACTTGGGTCCCGTACTCTTTTTACGGCGTCCTGCGCACTCCAACTTGGGTCCCGCGCACTTTACACGGCTTCCGCCGCACTCCCGTATGGGTCCCGCACACTTCCAACGGCGTTCGGCGCACACCCCACTCTGGGTCCCGCACACATTCTACGACGTCCTGCGCACTCCCACTTAGGTCCCACACACTTTCTAAGGCGTCCGGCACACTCCCATTTCTGTCCCGCACACTTTCTACGGCGTCCGGCGCACTCCCACTTGGGTCCGACACACTTCCTACGGCGTTCGGCGCACTCCCATATGGGTCCCGCACACTTTCTATGGCGTTCTGGGCACTCCCATTTCTGTCCCGCACACTTTCTACGGCGTCCTGCGCACTCCCACTTAGGTCCCATACACTTTCTACGGCGTCCGGCGCACTCCCACTCTGGGTCCCGCACACTTCCTACGGCGTCCGGCGCACTCCCACTTGGGTCCCGCACACTTTCTACGGCGTCCGGCGCACTCCCACTTGGGTCCCGCACACTTTATACGGCGTCCTGCGCACTTCCACCAGGGTGCCGCACACTTCCTCCGGCGTTCGGCGCACTCCCACATGGGCCCCGCAAACTTTTTACGGCGTCCGACGCACTGCCACTTGGGTCCCGCACACTTTATACGGCGTCCGGCGCTCTCCCACTTGGGTCGCGCACACTTTCTTCGGCGTCCGGCGCAATCGCATTTGGGTCCCGCACACTTTCTACGGCATCCGGCGCACTTCCACTTGGGTCTCGCACACTTTACACGGCGTCTGGCGCTCTCCCACTTGGGTCCGGCACACTCTCTACGGCGTCCTGCGCACTCCCACTTGGATCCCGCACACTTCCTACGGCGTCCGGCGCACTCCCACTTGGGTCCCGCACACTCTCTACGGCATGCGGCGCACTCCCACCGGGATCCTGCACACTTTCTACGGCGTCCGGCGCACTCCCACTTGGGTCCCGCACACTTTCTACGGCGTCCGGCGCACTCCCACTTGGGTCCCGCACACTTTCTACGGCGTCCGGCGCTCTCCCACTCGGGTCCCGCCTCTTCCACTTGGGTCCCGGAACACTTTATACGGCGTCCGGCGCTCTCCCACTTGGGTTCCGCACACTTTCTACGGCGTCCTGCGCACTCCCACTTGGGTCCCGCACACTTTCTACGGCGTCCTGCGCACTCCCACTCTGGGTCCCGCACACTTTCTACGGCGTCCGGCGCACTCCCACTCTGGGTCCCGCACACTTTCTACGGCGTCCTGCGCACTCCCATTTGGGTCCAGCACACTTTCTACGGCGTCCGGCGCACTCCCACTTCTGGGTCCCGCACACTTTCTACGGCGTCCGGCGCACTCCCACTCTGGGTTCCGCACACTTTCTACGGCGTCCTGCGCACTCTCCACTTGGGTCCCGCACACTTTCTACGGCGTTCGGCACACTCCCACTTGGGTTCCGCACACTTTCTACGGCGTCCGGCGCACTCCCACATGGGTCCCGCACACTTTCTACGGCGTCCTGCGCACTTCCACTAGGGTCCCGCACACTTTCTACGGCGTTCCGCGCCCTCCCGCTTGGACCCTGCACACTTTCTACGGCGTCCGGCGCACTCCCACTTGGGTCCCGCACACTTTACACGGCGTCCGGCGCTCTCCCACTCGGGTCCCGCCTCTTCCACTTGGGTCTTGAACACTTTATACGGCGTCCGGCGCACTCCCACTTGGGTCCCGCACACTTTCTACGGCGTCTGGCGCTCTCCCACTCGGGTCCCGCCTCTTCCACTTCGGTCCCGCACACCTTCTACGGCGTCCGGCGCACTCCGCACTTGGGTCTAGCGTTTTCCTACGGCGTTCGGCGCACTCCCACTTGGGTCCCGCACACTTTCTACGGCGTCCGGCGCACTCCCACTGGGTCCCGCACACTTTCTACGGCGTCCGGCGCACTCCCCACTTCTGGGTCCCGCACACTTTCTACGGCGTCCGGCGCACTCCCACTTGGGTACCGCACACTTCCTACGGCGTCCGGCGCACTCCCGCTTGGGTCCCGCCCACTTTCTACGGCGTCCTGCGCACTCCCACTTGGGTCCCGCACACTTTCTACGGCGTCCGGCGCTCTCCCACTTATGTCCCGCACACATTATACGGCGTCCTGCGCACTCCCACTTGGGTTCCGCACACTTCCTACGGCGTTCGGCGCACTCCCACTTGGGTCCCGCACACTTTCTACGGCGTCCGGCGCACTCTTTTTCGGGTCCCGCACACTTTCTACGGCGTCCGGCGCACTCCCACTCGGGTCCCGCACACTTTCTACGGCGTCCTGCGCACTCCCACTAGGGTGCCGAACACTTTCTACGGCGTTCGGCGCACTCCCGCTTGGGTCCCGCACACTTTCTGCGGCGTCCGGCGCACTCCCACTTGGGTCCCGCACACTTCTACGGCGTCCGGCGCACTCCCACTTGGGTCCCGCACTTTTATACGGCGTCCGGCGCCTCCTCCCACTCCGGGTCCCGCCTCTTCCACTCTGGGTCCCGCACACTTTCTACGGCGTCCGGCGCACTCCCACTTGGGTCCCGCACACTTTCTACGGCGTCCGGCGCACTCCCACCGGGTCCCGCCTCTTCCACTTCGGGTCCCGCACACTTTCTACGGCGTCCTGCGCACTCCCACTTGGGTCCCGCCCACTTCCTACGGCGTTCAGCGTACTCCCACTTGGGTCCCGCACACTTTCTATGGCCTCCGGCGCACTCCCACTTGGGTCCCGCACACTTTCTACGGCGTTCGGCGCACTTCCACTTGG
This sequence comes from Aplectana chamaeleonis, assembly GCA_029168955.1. Classification (NCBI taxonomy): domain Eukaryota; kingdom Metazoa; phylum Nematoda; class Chromadorea; order Rhabditida; family Cosmocercidae; genus Aplectana; species Aplectana chamaeleonis. The sequence continues at coordinate 4,512 of JAPDOI010001779.1, read as the reverse complement.
GTCCTGCACACTTTATACGGCGTCCTGCGCACACCTCTTCCACTTGGTCACCGCACAGTTTCTACGGCGTGCGGCGCACTCCCACTTGGGTCCCGCACACTTTCTACGGCGTCTGGCGCACCCCCACTTGGGTCCCGCACACTTTCTACGGCGTTCTGCGCACACCCATTTGGGTCCCGCACGCTTTCTACGGCGTTCTGCGCACACCCATTTGGGACCCGCACACTTTATACGGCGTCCGGCGCACTCCCACGTGGGTCCCGCACACTTTCTACGGCGTCCAGCGCGCTCCCACTTGGGTCCCGCACGCTTTCTACGGCGTCCGGCGCATCCTGCACACTTTCTACGGCATCCGGCCCACTCCCACTTGAGTCCCGCACACTTTCTATGGCGTCCGGCGCACTCCCACTTGGGTCCCGCTCACTTTCTACGGCGTCCGGCGCACTCCCTTTGGGGTCCCGCACACTGTCTACGACGTCCGGCGCACTCTACCTTGGGTCCCACACACTTTCTACGGCGTCCGGCGCGCTCCCACTTGGGTCCCGCACACTTTCCACGGCATCCGGCGCACTCGCATTTGGGTCCCACACACTTTCTACGGCGTCCTGAGCACTCCCACTCGGGTCCTGCACACTTTACGGCGTCCGGCGCACTCCCACTCTGGGTCCCGCACACTTTCTACGGCGTCCGGCGCACTCCCACTTGGGTCCCGCACACTTTCTACGGCGTCCGGCGCACTCCCACTTGGGTCCCGCACACTTCCTACGGCGTCCGGCGCACTCCCACCTGGGTCCCGCACACTTTCTACGGCGTCCGGCGCACCTCCACTTGGGTCCCGCACACTTTCTACGGCGTCCGGTTACTCCCACTTGGGGCCCGCACACTTTCTACGGCGGCCGGGGACTCCCACTTGGGGCCCGCACACTTTCTACGGCGGCCGGCGCACTCTCGTTTGGGTCCCGCACACTTTCTACATCGTCCGGCGCACTCCAACTTGGGTCCCGCACACTTTCTACGGCGTTCAGCGCACTCCCACTTGGGTCCCACACACTTTATACGGCGTCCGGCGCACTCCCACTTGGGTCCCGCACACTTTCTACGGCGTCCAGCGCACTCCCACTTGGGTCCCGCACAATTTCTACGGCGTCCGGGTACTCCCACTTGGGTCCCGCACACTTTCTACGGCGTCCGGCGCACTCTCATTTGGGTCCCGCACACTTTCTACGGTGTCCAGCGCACTCCCACTTGGGTCCCGCACACTTCCTACGGCGTCCCTGCACTCCCACTTATGTTCCGCACACTTTCTACGGCGTCCGGCGCACTCCCACTTGGGTTCCGTACACTTTCTACGGCGTCCGGCGCACTTCCACTTGGGTCCCGCACTTTATACGGCGTCCGGCGCACTCCCACTCGGGTCCCGCCTCTTCCACTTGGGTCCCACACACTTTCTACGGCGTCCGGCGCACACCCATTTGGGTCCCGCACACTTTCTACGGCGTCCGGCGCACTCCCACTCTGGGTCCCGCACACTTTCTACGGCGTTCCGGCGCACTCCCATTTGGGTCCCGCACACTTTCTACGGGGTCCGCCCCCCTCCCCCTTGGGTCCCGCACACTTCCTACGGCGTTCTGCGCACCCCCGTTTGGGTCCCACACACTTTCTACGGCGTCCGGCGCACTCCCACTTGGGTCCCGCACACTTTCTACGGCGTCCGGCGCACCCCACTTTATACGGCGTCCGGCACACTCCCACTACGGCGTTCTCCGCACTCCCATTTGGGTCCCGCTCCCATTCTACGGCCTCCGGCGCACTCCCACTTGGGCCCCGCACACTTTCTACGGCGTCCGGCGCACTCCCACTTGGGTCACGCACACTTTCTACGGCGTCCGGCGCACTCCCACTTGGGTCCCGCACACTTCTACGGCGTCCGGCGCACTCCCACTTGGGTCCCGCACACTTTCCAACGGCGTCCGGCACACTCCCACTCTTGGGTTCCGCACACTTTCTACGGCGTCCGGCGCACTCCCACTCTGGGTCCCGCACACTTTCTACGGCGTCCGGCGCACACCCACTTGGTCCCGCACACTTTATACGGCGTCCGGCGCACTCCCACTCTGGGTTCCGCACACTTTCTACGGCGTCCTGCGCACTCCCATTTGGGTCCCGCACACTTCTACGGCGTTCGGCGCACTCCCACTTGGGTCCCGCACACTTCATACGGCGTCCGGCGCACTCCCACTTGGGTCCCGCACACTTCCTACGGCGTCCTGCGCACTTCCACCAGGGTCCCGCACACTTCCTACGGCGTTCCGGCGCACTCCCGCTTGGGTCCCGGCACACTTTCTACGGCGTCCGGCGCACTCCCACTTGGGTCCCGGCACACTTTCTACGGCGTCCGGCGCACTCTCCACTCGGGTCCCGCCTCTTCCACTTGGGTCCCGCACACTTTATACGGCGTCCGGCGCACTCCCACTTGGGTCCCGCACACTTTCTACGGCGTCCGGCGCACTTCCCACTTCGGTCCCGCACACCTTCTACGGCGTCCGGCGCACACCCGCACTTGATCTAGCGTTTCTACGGCGTCCGGCGCACCTCCCACTTGGGTCCCGCACACTTTATACGGCGTCCGGCACTCCCACTTGGGTCCCGCACACTTTCTACGGCGTCCGGCGCACTCCCACTTGGGTCCTGCACACTTTCTACGGCGTCCGGCGCACTCCGCTTGGGTCCCGCACACTTTCTACGGCGTCCGGCGCACTCCCACTTCTGGGTCCCGCACACTTTCTACGGCGTCCTGCGCACTCCCACTGGGTCCCGCACACTTTCTACGGCGTCCGGCGCACTCCCATTTGGGTCCCGCACACTTTCTACGGCGTCCGGCGCACTCCACCAGGGTGCCGCACACACTTCCTACGGCGTCCGGCGCACTCCCACTTGGGTCCCGCACACTTCCTACGGCGTCCGGCGCACTCCTACTCTGGGTCCCGCACACTTTCTACGGCGTCCGGCGCACTCCCACTTGGGTCCCGCACACTTTATACGGCGTCCTGCGCACTCCCACTTGGGTGCCCGCACACTTTCTACGGCGTTCGGCGCACTCCCACTTGGGTCCCGCACACTTTCTACGGCGTCCGGCGCACCCACTGTCCCGCACACTTCCTACGGCGTCCGGCGCACTCCCACTTGGGTCCCGCACACTTTCTACGGCGTCCGGCGCCCAGTCCCACTCTGGGTCCCGCACACTTTCTACGGCGTCCGGCGCTCTCCCACTTGGGTCCCGGCACACTTTCTACGGCGTCCGGCGCACTCCCACTTGGGTCCCGCCTCTTCCACGGCGTCCCGCACAATTACCCACTTGAATCCCGCACACTTCCTACGGCGTCCGGCGCACTCCCACTTGGGTCTCCGCACACTTTCTACGGCGTCCGGCGCACTCCCACTTGGGTCCCGCACACCTCTACGGCGTCCTGCGCACTCCCACTTGGGTCCGCACACTTTCTACGGCGTCCGGCGCACTCCCACTCTGGGTCCCGCACACTTCTCTACGGCGTCCGGCGCACTCCCACTTGGGTCCCGCACACTTTCTACGGCGTCCGGCGCACTCCCACTTGGGTCCCGCACACTTTCTACGAGGTCCCGCGCACTTCCACTCTGGGTCCCGCACACTTCCTACGGCGTCCGGCGCACTCCCATTGGGTTCCGCACATCTACGGCGTCCGGCGCACTCCCACATGGGTCCTGCACACTTTCTACGGCGTCCGGCGCACTCCCACTTGGGTCCCGCACACTTACTACGGCGTCCGGCGCACTCCCACTTGAGCCCCCCACACTTTCTACGGCCGCCGGCGCACTCCCACCTGGGTCCCGCCTCTTCCACTTGGGTCCCGAACACTTTATACGGCGTCCGGCGCTCCCCACTTGGGTCCCGCACACTTTCTACGGCGTTCTGGCGCTCTCCCACTTGGGTCCCGCCTCTTCCACTTCGGTCCCGCACACTTCTACGGCGTCCGGCGCACTCCCACTTGGGTCTCGCACACTCTATACGGCGTCCTGCGCACACCCACTTGGGTCCCGCACACTTCCTACGGCGTTCGGCGCACTCCCGCTTGGGTCCCGCACACTTTCTTACGGCGTCCGGCGCACTCCTACTCTGGGTTCCGCACACTTTCTACGGCGTCCGGCGCACTCCCACTTGGGTCCCGCACACTTCTACGGCGTCCTGCGCACTTCCACCTGGGTGCCGCACACTTTCTACGGCGTCCGGCGCACACCCACTCGGGTCCCGCACACTTTCTACGGCGTCCGGCGCACCCCACTTGGGTCCCGCACACTTTCTACGGCGTCCGGCGCACTCCCACTTGGGTCCCGGCACACTTTCTACGGCGTCCGGCGCACTCCCATGTAGGTCAGTCACACACACTTTTTACGGCGTCCGTCGCACTCCCACTTGTGTCCCGGGCACACTTTTATACGGCGTCCTGGCGCTCTCCCACTCGGGTCCCGCCTCTTCCA